>JAMFTS010000996.1:0-27854 GCA_028095005.1 Rhynchospora pubera | reverse complement strand
GGCTCTGGCTGAATATTTTATGTACCGTGAACGTCACACTTTAATAATTTACGATGATCTCTCTAAACAAGCACAAGCTTATCGCCAAATGTCTCTTCTATTAAGAAGGCCTCCCGGTCGTGAAGCTTATCCAGGAGATGTTTTTTACTTGCACTCACGCCTTTTGGAACGAGCTGCTAAATTAAGTTCTCGTTTAGGTGAAGGAAGTATGACTGCTTTACCAATAGTTGAGACTCAATCTGGAGATGTTTCAGCCTATATTCCTACTAATGTAATTTCTATTACAGATGGACAAATCTTTTTATCTGCTGATCTATTCAATGCTGGAATCCGACCTGCTATTGATGTGGGTATTTCTGTTTCCAGAGTAGGATCTGCAGCTCAAATTAAAGCTATGAAACAGGTAGCTGGAAAATTAAAATTGGACCTAGCCCAATTCACAGAGTTGGAGGCTTTTTCACAATTCGCTTCTGCCCTTGATAAAACTACTCAGAATCAATTGGCAAGAGGTCGACGATTACGCGAATTACTTAAACAATCCCAATCAGAGCCTTTAACAGTGGAAGATCAGGTAGCCACTATTTATACAGGAACCAATGGATATCTTGATGTCTTAGAGATTGGACAGGTAAGGCTTTTTCTTGAAAAGCTGCGTATCCGTTTAAAAAATAAGAAACCTGGATTTCAAGAAATTATATCTTCTACAAAGATATTTACCGAGGAGGCAGAAGTCCTTTTGAAGGAAGCTATTCAGGAAGAAATCAAAGTCTTTGTGGTTCAGGAACAACCATAAATGGATCATTTGGAGTTCTTAGTATAAGGCTAAGAACTGAGAAATACTTGTAGTTTTGAATTGTTCAAAAACGATTTTTTTATTTGTATAGTTTTAATAAAAATAGATGAAAAAAAATTGCGTCCAATAGGATTTGAACCTATACCAAAGGTTTAGAAGACCTCTGTCCTATCCATTAGACAATGGACGCTTTTCATACCTATTTTTTTCTTGTTTTAATAAGAAAAAATTCTCTATAAAACCTTTTCCAATTTTAATAAATTGGAAAGAAAAGATGCATATAAAAGCTTATGATCCATATATAAGAGATATATAAGCGGGTAGCGGGAATCGAACCCGCATCGTTAGCTTGGAAGGCTAGGGGTTATAGTCGACGTTGATTTATCATTTTGAACGTCTCTAATTCAAAACCGAACATGAGATTTTTGTTTCATTCGGCTCCTTTATGGAAAATTGGTTGATGGATTCTCGAATCCATCAGATCCATAACATCTATGTCAGCTTTTCTCTATGACATCTCAAATTATCCGCTTTTTAGATGATCCCTCTGAATAAGAGAGAGTTATTATATCAACTCTCTCTAGTCTAGTTACTTCGTTCTCTATTTTGATTTGTATGATCTTCAGGAAAAGATCAGAGTTTCCACCGAGCTATAATATGTTTCTAGTTCTAGCAAATTAGAACCGTCATTTTTGAGCTATTTTGCTTCAAAAAATTCTTTTTTCTAATCAAGAAATCGAAGATCTAGTTACGATTGGAAATCAACTTTTGCATCTTTATCCATAGATCCTTTCCTTATACTTTGTAAAAGGTGGATACAGTGAAATCCAATTCCAAATTATGCTTCACGACTTATATCCAAAATTTTTTGGATATCCAATTTCCAAAAATTTTGAATCAAAATCCGGATAATGTATATGTTTCCTCAAACACAATATCCTATTGAGAGGAAAAGGACAAAACCTTATTTTATAAATAGAAATAAACTTTTTTGATCCCTTAACTTTTAAGGTTTTCAATAGAACGAATCACACTTTTACCACTAAACTATACCCGCTATATGTTCATTATATAGCATATATACACTATTTGTCGAATAAAAAAATGAAATAGGATAAAGATAGCATTCAAATCGTAAGATTTACGACTTTGCTATGTATTTCGTTTGCACGTAGAAAATCAATCAAATAAATCGAGTTGCACTTTTTTGAAAAAAAAAAATTCAATATATATGTTGAATATAACATAAAAATATCGAATTATATTATATGCTAGTTACATGACTTATTTGTTAATAAGTCATTACTCAATAAACAAAGGTTTTGATTCCATATGTATGAATCCTTTATGAAAGGTCGACTATCAAAATGATAGATTTTTTCTATGTTTATGATTTTTTTCACGTTTTTTCAACTTCACTACGAATCCCACATATTTGATCAGATAGATCTGATCTTATAATAAGGAATTCTATTAAAGTTTTATATCAATTTGATCGAAAAATGTTCTTCTATTTCGAACTCACTATATCTCATATAACAAAGAAACCGCGTTTCATATATGAAACGTTTTCATATGTTTTGATTCCTGACTAACTAAATAAAGAGTTATCTTTGAATTGAAAAAAGAAAAAAAGGAATGGGATATAGAATGCAAAAATGAATTCTATTTAGTAATTTAGTAATAATCATCCTTCTAGGTATGAAGGATGGCACAGAAATATGAAAATGAGAATTTCTATTGTTGTTGCTGTTTCAACAAGAAACATTTTTTTTGAAAAAAAAAAAATATATTTGATTTCTTTTTGATATCCAAAAAGAGTTTGGTCCTGATGACCCATCAGGGATTCCTTCAACTAGGGATAGAGAAAAAAAAAGGCCTGGTCAGTATTTAACCAGACCAGGCTGGGGTTCCGTAAAAAAGAAAATGAAGTAAAACAAAGAAAGTAATTCAAAATCCTTTTTTGATTAGTAGATATGAATTTGAATATTATATATTCAAGAATATAATACAGGAAAGTAGATTTCCTAATCCTAATTAAAGTAGATTTCCTAATCTACTACAGTTGTACTTTTTCTTTCTAATCAAATACAATAGAAAAACAAGAATTTTTCTCAATCTTTATTTCATATATCATATCCCAACACAGATAAAATCATTGATTTTTCATGAATTTGGGGAGATGGCTGAGTGGACTAAAGCGGCGGATTGCTAATCCGTTGTACAAGTTATTTGTACCGAGGGTTCGAATCCCTCTCTTTCCGCTCTCTCTTATGATTTAATATTTTTGAATTCAGAGGAATCAAAATCCCTCTGATTGTATCATAAGAAATTTTTTGAAATATTAATTCAAAAAAAGTGAAGAAAAACTAAGAATCTTTTGGTTTTATTCCTCACGCCCAGGATTACGCCCTGGATCATTAGATAAAAATCCGAAGATAAAAAGGGAAACAAAGAATATAACTACTGTGTAAACAAAAAGTTTGAGAGTAAGCATTCTAAAATCTTCAAGATTTTTTTTTGTTTTTTAGGGAATAAGTTACCTTTCCTTACGATATACAAACCCTTGTTTTCTTATGTTCAAAAAAGAAAGATTTTTTCTTTTTTAAGAATTTTTTCTCGTATTTATTAAGAATTCGCTATTTTCGAAACCGAAAGATTTATACTCATTGGAAGATCAGAACAGACAGATCAAAATCAAAAAGCTGATTCCATTTTTTTGCTGCAATGATGAATTGCATATTCATTTCGATTTTGGAAAGAACTCTTTGGAAGTAACCTTCATAAAAAATATAAGGCAGCTTTTATTATCCATTTTTCGAATTGATTTAGTAAAATATTGACTAAATCATCGAAAACTTACAGCAGCTTGCCAAACAAAAGCTAAGAGAAAAAAGAGTAGAGGTATAACAGGCATAATATCTACAATTGGATTGAAAATCGCATAAGCTTCAGGCAATTTGGCGAAGAAAGAACTACTCGGATAAAGGACAGAATTAAGACAGATACAGATTAAACTAAAGAAATGAAGCATAAAAAGATTTCGTTTTTGTAGATTAGATAATTTTGTGAATTATTTTTTTAAGATAAGGGAAAAATGAGAAAAACAGGTTTCAAAATCCTTCTTTTTCTTCATGTTTTTCCAAAATCAAAAATCCTTCTCTCCATTCTCATTTGAGAATAAGAATACAAGGATTTCTCCTTTCATACAATATCTTAATTCTATTCTATAGAATGATCAATCAAATTTGGGATTCTATCCTATTCTATCCTATATTCTCTCTATTATTATCTACATGTGTTAAAATAATATGTATTTGCATATTCTGACTAGCTGTTGTTTTGAAAAACAAAGCATAAGATTTGAGTTTAGGAGAAAAGGGCCTTCCTTGGATTTGAACCGATAACTTTTGGTTTCGCAAATCTTTTTCTATAATTTGAAAATACAATATAGGGAAAGGGCTAGTATGATTTCCAAGAATGAGAGCTAAGGTTATTGTCTAAGTCTATCTATCGTTGACCTTTCTCTAGAATAGAATCGGCTGAATAAATCTAAGAGACGATGGTTTACCTTGCAACGAATATCACTTTATCCGTCAATTATTTTTTGAATTTGCATCATCAGATGGATTTTGACTACATAAACTGATCGAATACCTCCGAGAAGAAGTATTCTCTGTACTACATCATTTGCTATGATGGTAGATAGGACTTATTAGGTAGGAGTAGGATAGTTCTTTTTCTTAGATCTAGATCTTTAGACAAACTCAAAATAAAGGGATTCCAATACTTAAGATATCCAACTCATTCCCAAATCTTCTGTAACTAGTAGATTTGATCCACCTTTTTTCAAAAAAGGTAGATCAAATTCTTAAGATAAAATAAATCGTAAAACAGATTTGGAATACTAAAAGCTTGTATCACAGTTTTTTCGTTTTTTCTTTGTTTTTTTTATCATCCTTTGAATTTCATGTTCAAAAAGGAGTATTAAGGACCTCGGGATAGAAGTGGAAAAGTTTTTTTTAGGAAGTCAGTCGTCTTAAGTTGATGAAAAATCGAGTTAGAGAGGTCTATCTAAATCTCTGATTTTAAGAGACCTTTTTAAGGGACAGTCATCTATGTGAGAGATTCTCGCCTAAATAAAATTTTAGATGTTCCATATCAACGTTTCGAAGGAAAAAAGTGAAATATTTTTCATGGGAATTTCTATCGATAGTCATTTTCTTATGTGAGCCCGTTTGGTTCATGCGTTAGAGCATCGCATTACAAATGCGATGGTCATCGGTTCGACACCGAGAACGGGCTTTTTTCTCTATAGATTCTCTAGAATTGAGAATTTCTCGCTTTCTCCAAAAACAAAAAAAGGAAAAGAAAATGTTCGATTTCTTTTTTGTCCCTTTTTTATCTTTATACACAACTATCCTATATAGTTCTATAGGTATATTATACAAGTGATTTCAAAGCCTCTTTGATATATTGAGCACTTTCGTTTTGATGTATGGAAGTGAAGATATTCAATCAAACTCTTGATATATTTTTACTTGACAACAATAATTATTATCAAGATAATTAATAATCTCTACTAGGTTTGAATCAAAATGGGAATGGGGCGTCGCCAAGCGGTAAGGCAACGGGTTTTGGTCCCGTTATTGCGAAGGTTCGAATCCTTCCGTCCCAAGTTTTTTTCTTTTATGAAGTGAAAAACCGGATTACATTTTCTTCATATTATATGAATTATCAAGATAATTAATAATCTAAAAAATATAATAAGCTAATTATCTACTCTACTTCATTTGACTCAAAATTGTTTTACTAAACATTGTAAATATGACCATATCAATATATGTGATATTGTCATATTGACATCTTGAAATAGAATATTTTTGAATATTCACAATGCTATTTTTTGGATTGAAGGATTATTTTATCATTCTATATTTAGAAGACTCCATAATTTTGATAGAATTTGTCGGATCACTTGACACTGATAGAAAACATCATTAGAATAACTTAATGTAACCGACGACTATTTCGATAGGAAGTAGTAAAGGGAGGGAGTATCCTTAATTTTTGATTGATTTTTTCGAGAACCGTACGAATTTCGAGAATCGTACCAAAGTTATAGCCCTTGGTACACGTCATAATCTGATCTTGAATTGGGAGTTGACTATGATTCAAGGATTCAAAACATCTCCTTTTTTTACCTAAAGGAAAAGAAACTAAGCAGAATTTAGCAGTAGGATATTCCCTTTTCCATGGTAAAAATTGATAGAAAAAAAGCCCGCTATAGGAATTGAACCGATAACTATCGTATTACAAATGCGATGCTCTAACCACTGAGCTAAGTGGGCTAATAATAACAATGTTTCAAAATGCTATTTTTTGGATTGATTCATAATTTTGAGAATCGAAATTCTCACTAAAAGCCCATTTTGTTTCTAAATGAAAAAGTACTAAACATTGGTCAATATGACAATATCAATATATGTGATATTGTCATATTGACATCTTGACAATAGAATATTTTTTAATATTCATTTTGGATTGAAGGATTATTTTATCATTCTATATTTAGAAGACTCCATAATTTTGATAGAATTTGTCGGATCACTTGACAATGATAGAAAACATCATTAGAATAACTTAATGTAACCGACGACTATTTCGATAGGAAATAGTAAAGGGAGGGGGTATCCTTAATTTTTGATTCAAAATGCTATTTTTATGGATTGATTCATAATTTTGAGAATCGAAATTCTCACTAAAAGCCCATTTTGTTTCTAAATGAAAAAGAAATTGATTTACTACGACTTACTAAAAAATTTGTTTAGTAAACATAGTTTTACAAAACTACTTGACAAAAAAGATGTCATATATCAATATATTTATATTGTCATATGACATCTTTTTTTATCCTAAATCCTGTAAAAAAAGAAAAAAAAGCCCGCTATCGGAATTGAACCGATGACTATCGTATTACAAATGCGATGCTCTAACCACTGAGCTAAGTGGGCTAATATTAACAATGTTTTTTTTTTGATTCAAAATGCTATTTTTATGGATTGATTCATAATTTTGAGAATCGAAATTCTCACTAAAAGACAATTTTTTTACTCAATGTTACTCAAAATTGTTTTACTAAACATTGGTCAATATGACCATATCAATATATGTGATATGGTCATATTGACATCTTGAAATAGAATATTTTTGAATATTCACAATGCTATTTTTTGGATTGAATGATTATTTTATCATTCTATATTTAGAAGACTCCATAATTTTGAGTCGACATCTAGAATTTTCGGGTAATTTGACACTGATAGAAAAGGTACATATAATAAGCTAATGTAACGGACGACTATTTCGATAGGAAGTAGTAAAGGGAGGGAGTATCCTTAATTTTTGATTGATTTTTTTGAGAACCGTACGAATTTCGAGAATCGTACCAAAGTTATAGCCCTTGGTACACGTCATAATCTGATCTTGAAGCATTAGAATAATAGTTGATCATTCTAATAACCAATCCCTTGGTTACAGCATTCATTCTGTCTTACTCTATAAAAAAAAAATTAATAATCTCTACTAGGTTTGAATCAAAATGGGAAGGGGACGTCGCCAATGCGGTAAGGCAACGGGTTTTGGTCCCGTTATTGTGAAGGTTCGAATCCTTCCGTCCCACGTATTTTTCTTTTATGAAGTGAAAAACCGGATTACATTTTCTTCATATTATATGAAGAAGAATTTGTTAAAGCGAAAGTTCAATTCTGAAATGAAGTGCATTCTAAGAACTGATTTATTTCAATGAAATAAAAAGAAAAATCTTAGTAAAATACCACATTCATTTTTCCAAACCAGCCAAACCAGAAAGAACTGTTGAATTTATCGAAATTATTCAGGATATGTTTGTACTTAATAAGAGAATTAGTCTCTTAGATTCAAAGAAAGGCCTTTTTATTCTAGGTTTCAAAACCTAATTACTATATTCTGAATTAGTACGAATATATTTTTATTCTTCAATAATATAGTAAATAAATAAAGAAAAAAGGGTAATTCAAAAAAAAAAGAAATGAGTAGACAGTTGATGTGTAGACTAAAGAATAGGCAATGAGTTTTGAATTTTGTCAGCGGTATGGAAACTTTGAATTCTAACTAGAATTCGACAAAAAAAAATAGAGTCCAAAGAAATAGGAATCTTTGGTGTCTATTTTTTTGATCTTATATATTATCGACTTCAAATATTATGAAGTTTCACTTCCATTTAATATCATGGTGTTAATTTAAGATAAAGGTTGAGCAAAAATTTGTATAATTGATCTACTTGCATGTTACTGCCGTATTCTCATTTTCGAATTGATCAAAAAATTCTTGATCTTTTTTGAAGTAAAAGAAAGATGATATGTATCAAAAAAATATGTTCCTATAGAAATATAGGATATATTTTGTTTTATTTTATCTCAGTGATTTTCTTTTTAAGAACGAAAAAAAAGTTTTCAGTTAAGGTTAAGTGAATACAATTTTGATCTATATCTATGATTTCTTATATGAAATTTTTCATTTCATAAAAAAAAGATTAATTGAAAGTATAGGAATAAAATCTCTACAGAAAAAAGAGAGAGCCTCAACTCTCAATCCAAAAAATCTAGATGCAAAAAATCCCTATGGTGATACAACGTCTTTTTTTGAGTATTTTCCTTTAGTTGATCTTGTTTTGTTTATCCTTTAGTGTAGTTTTCATTTCGATTTATTGTATAAAATGAAATTCTCATAAAAAATAAAAGAAAAAAGGAGGAATCTTTATGTCTCGTTATCGAGGACCTCGTTTCAAAAAAATACGTCGTCTGCGAACTTTACCAGGACTAATTCAAAAAAAAAAATATCAATTCCAATTTGATCCTAAAAAAGAATCAATTACTTTTAGTAAAAAAAAAAAACAATATGGTACTCGCTTAGAAGAAAAACAGAAATTACGTTTTCATTATGGTTTGACAGAACGACAATTAGTTCGATATATGCATATCGCTGGAAAAAGCAAGGGATCCACAGGTCAAGTTTTGTTACAACTACTTGAAATGCGTTTGGATAATATCCTTTTTAGATTGGGTATGGCTCCAACTATTCCTGGAGCTAGGCAATTGGTGAACCATAGACACATTTTAGTTAATGGTCATATAGTTGATATACCAAGTTATCGTTGCAAACCCAGAGATATTATTACTACAAAAGATAATGAAACATCTTTTGACCTGATTCAAAAATCTATTAAGTCATCTAAAAAAAATACATTACCAAAACATTTGACTATTTCAAAAAACAATGAAGGACGAGTACATCAAATAATAGATAGGAAAGAAATCGGTTTGCGAATAAACGAGTTTTTAGTCGTAGAATACTATTCTCGTCAGATTTGAACCTAAGCAAATAAGAATTCATAAAATTTTTCCTTTTTCGCCGAACTAAAACGAAATGAATTAAATCCTGAATTCCTATTTTTTTTTCTTTTTAGAGGGAAAAAAGAACCATTGTGGAACTGATCAAAGATATCCTATTCCACATGCGTTTGGATCATAATAGTCAAATCGTTCTGGGTTATCTCTAGGGCAATATATGTCATAATCGTATACACGTGGGGGATATAGTACTGATCGAAATCAGTGATTCTGATTCAAATTCAAAGACTAGGTAGGATCAAAAAACTACAGAGGATTTTCAAGTGGAGGAAGATTCCGATCCTTCTGAATTGTTGTTCGATACGGAAACTAGAAATCAAAAAAGCAATGATCTTCCTCAATAAGCGGATCATAAGGAACATATGATCAAAAGAAAAAAAAAACAAAGAAATTGAAATATAGATATATACGAATATAAAATTCAAATCGAGACATCCTTTCTATGACAGATCTTAATTTACCTTCTATTTTTGTACCTTTAATAGGCCTCGTTTTTCCGGCATTTTCAATTATTTTTTTCTTTTTTTATGTACAAAAAAATAATATTGTATAGAGCCTAGATCTACCGAGTATAGTTAATTTAAGGTGGATCAGCGAATATTTTGAATAAATAGGAAAGAAAACTACCAATTACTCTACATAATTTAGAGTAATTGGTAGTTTTCAAAGAGTGCTAATATCTATTCTATCTAATCAATTCGAAATGCTGGTTGATAAAAGTTTCTTGAGGCTCAAGAAAAAGAAAGTCAATTTTGGGTTATTATCTGAATTTCAATCGAATGCAACTGGATCTAGTATAGTATGAATATGAATTGGCGATCAAAAGATATATGGATAGAATTTCTAAGGGGGTCTCGAAAAACAAGTAATTTTTTTTGGTCTTTTATCCTTTTTTTAGGTTCACTAGGATTCTTAGTGGTTGGAACTTCCAGTTATCTTGATAAAAATCTCATATCCGTATTTCCATCTCAAGAAATCCTTTTTTTTCCCCAAGGAATCGTAATGTCTTTCTACGGGATTGCAGGTCTATTCATGAGTTCTTACTTGTGGTGCATAATTTTTTGGAATGTAGGTAATGGTTATGACCAATTTAATAGAAAAAAAGGAATAGTTTGTATTTTTCGTTGGGGATTCCCTGGATTAAATCGTCGCATCTTTCTTCGCTTCCTTATGAAAGATATTCAATCAATCAGAATTGAGGATAAAGAGGGCTTTTATTCGCGTCGTGTACTTTATATGGAAATCAGGGGTCAAGGGTCTATTCCCTTGACTCGTACGGATGAGAATTTCTTGACGCCGCGCGAGATTGAACAAAAAGCTGTCGAATTGGCCTATTTTTTGTGTGTACCTATTGAAGTATTTTGAAATGAATTGCAAAATTCAAAGTTTTCTCAGACAGAAGAGAAGGAATTCACGGATTCAATTTTGAATCCAATTGAAGTCTTTTCTAAATGTTCATTTGAACAAAACATATTCCATTCTTCGATTTTCGTTTCCCTTGTTTCCCCGATTCACACCGAATAAAACACACATAGAATAAAATAAAAAAAAGTAGAACATAGAAAAAGAGAAATACGTATATGAAATTACAATGAATATTACTATAAGAAATTCGAATAAGTAGATTCGAATTTAATAATCAATTCAGAAAAGAAGAAATTTTTGGTATACTATTTTTTATATATCCAGATATAGCTCGTATACGTAGGTGTGGGTTCCAACCCCATCCTGGTATACTAGAAAATTGCTACTAGAAAAAAAGTAGAACTAATAAATTGATGAAGTAGAGAACAGGATTTTCGTGAGAAATCCTGTGAGGTACAAGATTTTGAATTGATATCTTGGTTTTCTTAGTTTTGGCTATACAGCATGGTGAAAGACTTCGAAACAGTAAAAAAAAAAAAGAACCTTTATTCTATTTCTATACTCTTTCTAGATCTTCAAAATCTAAAAACTAATTTAGAATCGAAAGAAAATAAGAATAGATCCCTAGATTCTATACCGTGCTTGTTAGAAAACTCGTGTTTCCTTCAATCAAAGAAATCAATATCCTTTAGAGTCATTGGATAAAGGAGGTTGATTAAGTATTTCATTTACAAATCCAAAATGAAAAAAAAGAAAACATTGTCTTCTCTCCCATATTTTGCATCTATAGCATTTTTGCCCTGGTCAGTCTTTCTTGCATTTCAAAAATGTTTGGAACTTCTGATTAGTAATTGGTGGAATACTAGTCAATCCGAAACTCTCTTGAATAGAATTCAAGAGAAACATGTTCTAGAAAGATTCATAGAATTCGAAGACCTTTTTCTGTTAGAAGAAATGGACTTGGAAACATATATAAAAAAACTCCATATAGGAATCCACAAGGAAACGATCCAATTAGTTAAAACATGCAATGAATATAATCTGCATATCCTTTTGCATTTTTCAACAAATATAATCTGTTTCAGTATTTTAAGTGGTTATTTTATTCTGGGTAATGAGGAACTTATCATTCTTAATTCATGGGGTCAAGAATTCCTATCTAACTTAAGTGACACAATAAAAGCTTTCTCAATTCTTTTAGTTACTGATTTAGGAATTGGATTTCATTCAACTCACGGTTGGGAACTCCTAATTGGCTCGGTCTACAACGATTTTGGGTTGGCATATAAGGATCAGATTATATTTGGTCTTGTTTCTACTTTTCCAGTTATTTTAGATACTATTGTGAAATATTGGATCTTCCATTATTTAAATCGTGTATCTCCTTCGCTTGTAGTAATTTATCATTCAATGAATGAATGAAGAACTTATTTGATTTCTTATATCAATTCCATAAGAACCCTTTTGCTTTCTAAAATAAAAAGGATCATTTTCAATCTTAATGACTTTTTGATATTTTTACCTGTTCAAGATATTAGTCCTATATTGGAATAGGACTATTCCAGTACAATGACAACAGATTTTTGATAGGGAACTATACTAGTTCCCTATCTAATTTATTGTAAAAATTCTAGGATTTAGAATTGGCCATGCAAAATAGAAATCCTTTTTGTTGGGTAAAAAAACAAATGGCTCGATCCATTTATGTTTCTGTATCGATCATGATATATGTACTAAGCCAGGTATCTATCTCAAATGCATATCCCATTTTTGCACAAAAGGGTTATGAAAATCCGCGAGAAACAACTGGACGAATTGTATGTGCCAATTGTCACTTAGCTAATAAGCCCGTGGAGATTGAAGTTCCGCAAGCTGTGCTTCCTGATACTGTATTTGAAGCCATTGTTCGAATTCCTTATGATATGCAATTGAAACAAGTTCTTTCTAATGGTAAAAAAGGGGGTTTGAATGTGGGTGCTGTTCTTATTTTACCCGAGGGGTTTGAGCTAGCTCCAACTGATCGTATTTCTCCTGAGTTGAAAGAAAAGATAGGAAATTTGTCTTTTCAGAGTTATCATCCCAATAAGAAAAATATTATTGTAATAGGTCCTGTTCCTGGTCAGAAATATAGGGAAATTGTCTTTCCCATTCTTTCCCCTGACCCTTCTACGAAGAAAGACATTCACTTCTTAAAATATCCCATATATGTAGGTGGGAACAGAGGGAGGGGTCAGATTTATCCTGACGGTAGCAAGAGTAACAACACAGTCTATAATGCTACATCAGCAGGTATAGTAAGCAAAATAGTACGTAAAGAGAAGGGTGGTTATGAAATAACCACAGTTGATGCGTCAGAGGGACGTCAATCGGTTGATATTATACCTCCGGGGCCAGAACTTCTTGTTTCAGAGGGTGAATCCATCAAGCTTGATCAACCATTAACAAGCAATCCTAATGTAGGGGGTTTTGGTCAGGGAGATGCGGAAATAGTTCTTCAAGATCCATTACGCATCCAAGGCCTTTTGTTCTTTTTCACATCTGTTATTTTTGCACAAGTATTTTTAGTTCTGAAAAAGAAACAGTTTGAAAAAGTTCAATTGTATGAAATGAATTTTTAAATCCATAAATGGATGTTAATCCATTTAGTTGATTTCTTGTCGATCGATACAATTATGGATTATCCGAAAATCCTATAAATTCTTTTGCTTTCTCTCTCTTTTCTTTTATCCCTTAGTAAACATATTACTAAATACAAAAGAAGTGGTAAAGGTGGGAAAAATGAAAGAAACAAATACTTTTTTTGGGGGGGATTACTTGTCTTTCTAATCTTCGATTTTATCGACACAAGAAAAAAGATTTTGTACTCTTTTCTTGTGTCGTCTTGTATTGAAATAAGAATTCTTTGTTTACCGGTTTATTAAAACTTTTTGGTTTCGGTTCAGACAAAGTAGTGAACAAAGGAAAAAAGGGTTTCTGTTGGGAAGTAATTAATTGACAAAATAGAATTTATTCACTTCCTAAATACAATTCCATTTTTAATTTGAAGAAAAAAAATATTTTGACTGTTTTAGCGCAAAGTTGAACTGTATTTTGACGAATATCAAAATCCTTATTTGATTTAGGATCAGATCAAAGTTTTTTGATCCTACAATTTGATCAAAAAAGTAGTTTAGATTCAGGTTCTAGTAGTTTACTAAAAATGAATGAAAGAGTATCTCATCTATAGAAAGAAATGAATTTTTTCTATATTCAGAAAATCCAAATAATTTCTTATTTCTTGTTTCTTTCATACGAGTGAATATTGTGGGATGAAAAATAGAGATTATGAATCAACTAATAAATTAAGGTTGATCAAACATGATTAAGAATCAAAAAAATCAAAAGGTTTGAACCATTAGAACAACACATCCTTGCAGTTTTGATTTATGCAATAAATCAAAGTCTCCTTACCTTATAAGAGTAAGGACTTAGTGGGTCCTTTCCGCTCTAATCAAACAAAAGAGGGTAAGGACCCGCTAAGTTCTTACTTTTGAATGTGAAAAATCCGGTCCATCCTAGTAATTAAAAATTACTAGAGTGATGAGCCCAGTCCAGAATATGAACCGTAAAAGAAAACACCTATTAAACCTATCACAAGAATACCTGTTAAAGTACCTATTAGCCAAAGAGGAATCCTTCCAGTAGTATCGGCCATTTCTCCTACTTTCCTCCACATTTAATGTAGTCATGCTCGAGACAAAAACAGTCATGGATAATAATGACAGTCGTATCTTTCCGAACGAATGCAATAAAATAAAGAGAATTATTCTCTTTCAATTAAAGAAATAATTCGAAAATAAAACAGCAAGTACAAAAATGAGTAATAAACCCCAGTATAGACTGGTACGATTCAATTCCACATTTTGTTCATTCGGATTTGATTGTGTCATAGCTTTCTAATTGAAATTCATTTTATCGTTGGATGAACTGCATTGCTGATATTGACCCTAAAAAAAAAACGGTAGGTACAGCTAATCCGTGAACAGCTAACCATCGTACTGTAAAAATTGGATAGGTTCGATCTATAGTCATTGAAGGCCTCCTAAAAGGATCTACTAAATTCATCAAGTTGTTCTAAAGAATCAAAACGTCCGGTGATCAATGGAATCCCTTGTCGACTTTCCGTAAAATATTCGTTTGGCCGAGGACTCCCAAATACATCGTAAGCTAAACCCGTACTGACGAATAACCAACCCGCAATGAATAAGGAAGGTATAGTAATGCTATGAATAACCCAGTATCGAATACTGCTAATAATATCAGCAAAAGAACGTTCTCCTGTGCTTCCAGACATGCTGAGCTCCACAAATTTTTGTACATTCAAAAAAGGGAATTGATTCCGTAAAAGATAGGATCAAAAATAGATAAAACTATTATACTGCTATTTTTTCTATCTTTGTGAGATCGTCCATTTTGTACCAAAAGTTTATTTCGAGTATACCGAATCAGTATAGCTATCTCTCCTATGGCATAGCAACGCAGTTTCGACCGATACCGAAATGCTACATAATCCCTCTTTTCCTTATCTATCCATAACTTGATGTTATTCAATAGATCGATAGAGAATACTGCAAATTCTTAATTTGCTTTCCTTTATTAGCTTCTAAATGGGAAGTAAGTAAGAATCTTCGAAAAATCCAATTTGCAAGCTTAGCTTAACTAATTCAAGTGATTTTAGCAAATTCTATCTATTAATCAATTTGATTAAATTCGAAAAGATCAGTCTTAATGAATAAGAGAAAGAGGGCGAAAATACATAAGGATACAAGCAGATCTGATTTGATTGAACCATTTTGTCAATTTGACGATGAGAAAACGAAGAAGATTCAAAAAAAATAGAACATTTCAATATTTTTGAATAAATAGATTCTATTATTTATTAATAGAATTTTCTTCGCCTAGAGTTAATCAATAACAAAAAAAATGAATCTAATATATCAAATATCGATAGCAACGTCTTTTGCTACCAAAAGAGAATTGCTTCTTCTTTCAAATCGAAAATGATTGGATTTTCATTAACGGAAACCTATCTATTCTGTTATATTCCATTTTATACGTAAAAGTATAGGTGAATTCTCTTTTTTGGTTATAACTCTTATTTGAATCCTTTCATTTCAAAGAATTCATTGGTATGTTAGAATCAAAAAGAATCAAAAATAACTAAATAAGTAGAATTCAATAATTGAATAAATAGACAATTAATAAATCAAAAACGTAATACTAAATGAGATAAAGAAAGTACAATTTCGATTTGTGATGAATCATTGTTGCATTAGGTCGAACAGAAAGATTCTTTCTTGACCGAACTCAAAGTATTTAATGGAACTGAATTCTCTGAATTGATAGAATATAGAATGAGTCGAAAAGGATAAAAGAAATAACTCATCTTCAAATCGACTTCTTGACACGAAAAAAAGAAAAGAAATGAATGATTCAGAACTATATATATGCCCAGGCTACAATATGAAAATCATTTCAGGGATTTTCCCTTCTTTTGTCCGTGTCAACAAAAAATTCATGATGCCATGTGAATCGCTAGAAACATGTGAAGTGTATTATGGCTAACCCAATAACGAAAATTTCGTAAGGGGACTGAAGCAGGCTATCATGAAACAAAAGATCTTCTTTCTAAAGAAAGATTTGTTGGCTCGGAATCAAAGAATGAATCGATATCATATCTAATGAATCCATTTTTGAATAATTAAGTACTCTATTCCTTTAATTAGTATTATCGATAATGATCAAGAATTCATGAATTCTTGACTCATTTAATTGGAAATATTCCATTATAAAAACTACCATCGTATTTTGAACTTAGGTAAATACTTTATCAGTATATGGAGTAAAAAAACATAAAAAATTTGGCCTTTTATGCTTACTATAACTAGTTATTTCTGTTTTTTAATGGCTGTTTTAACGATAACCTTAGTTCTATTTATTGGTTTAAGAAAGATACGGCTTATTTAAAATAAATTGAATGCAAAATTCCGAAAAAATCTTTTTCGGGGATTTCGTGTATTCTATGGTTATTTCCGCAACCATTGCCAATTTTTTTCTTGGTTATTAAGATTCATAGATAATTCAGATTATTATTTAAAGATAGATCTTAACCTCTTTTTTTTATCTGCTCAAATCGAAATGATTGAAGTTTTTCTATTTGGAATTGTCTTAGGTCTAATTCCTATCACTTTGGCAGGATTATTTGTGACTGCATATTTACAATACAGACGTAGTGATCAGTTGGATCTTTGATTTTCCAAATTTTCTTTTTTTTATTAGTCTCTTTCCTACTGTAGGTCAAATTTCAGTTTGAATTTCACTTTGTTTTTATATAGACGAAATCACGCTCTGTAGGATTTGAACCTACGACATCGGGTTTTGGAGACCCGCGTTCTACCGAACTGAACTAAGAGCGCGTTTCAATCAAATCAAAAAAATCTTTTAGGATAGAAATCCTAACGCATTGCTTATACATATAGTATATGCAAATTAACGAATCCCTCTTCACTTCCTACAGGAGAAGTTATAGGTAGGGATGACAGGATTTGAACCTGTGACATTTTGTACCCAAAACAAACGCGCTACCAAGCTGCGCTACACCCCTTTTTGAACTTGTTCTAGAGTATCATTGTCTGTCTTCTTTTCCATATATATAGTCATTTTTTGATATCTATATCAAACTATATCAAAGTTTGTTGTCATTTATTATTTCTGGTTTCATATAATAAAAGAATAAAATATCTGAAACCTAATCGAACTTCTAGATAAAGAATTCCTATTTGAACAGTAATACTCATAAAAAGGGCTTCTTTCTTTTGTTTTTAGGCCGGGCAGAAAATTCTGATTGGTTCATCTTCCATAATCAATTTTAGAATTTTAGATAGGAATTCCGCGTAGGAAAAAAAAGAAAAATGAATACAAAAAATAGAGAATTACAGCATCTGACCATATATGGATTCCAATCAAGTAAAGAAAGAGAATTTGCAATGCAAGATATCAAAACATATCTCTCTGTGGCACCTGTAATAAGTACTCTATGGTTTGCTTCTTTAGCAGGTCTATTAATAGAAATTAATCGTTTATTCCCAGATGCTTTGTCATTCCCCTTTTTTTGATATTCAATTAAAAAATCATTAATATGTGAAGAAATAAAGGAGAATAGAATTCTGACGATTCTTTTTTCAAATCTTTAGATAGATAGGGGGATATAAAGAAAAAGCTCATTCAAAATGTACTGAATCAAAATCCAGTAAGTCCGCCCAAGATCACATTTAGGAAAAAGATGGAATTAATTAGTTTAGTGTAAGCTACATGAAATCATAGTATAAAAAGAAGAGACTGAAATAAGAAAGTTATGGGGGTTTCGAATAAAACGAGATACTTAGAAAGAGATTGTATTAATTTAATACAAGTAATAAATTACTTTATTAACACTCGAATAATACATATTGAATTGATTAGGTAATTGCCAAAAGATCTTTCGATTCGAAATGGAATAACTAATTAAGAATTCTTATTGATTTTATTCTTCTTTTTCGATTCAAAAACCGGAAATAGGAGAGTTAAAAAAACCAATCAAAATATATAAAGGAGATTCATGGCTAAAGGGAAAGATATAAGAGTCAGAGTTTTTTTGGAATGTACTAGTTGTGTTCAAAGAAGTGATAATAAAAAATCACTGGGTATTTCTAGATATATTACCCAAAAAAATCGTTCCAATACACCCAGTTTATTGGAACTGAGAAAATTCTGTCGCTATTGTAACAAACATACAACTCATAGGGAAATCAAGATATAGATCGAAGGAAACTAACATAATATCTTCGATCTTTGCAAGCAATACACGAAGTAAGAACTTCACCATATTACTATATTAGATAATAGTAAAGAATATCTATGAATCAAACTTAATCTCATTTTCGTATGGAGATTCTCTCATGAGTATAGATATATAATAGATGGATGAAATAATCAAATTATTTTTGAATGATATCTGATAGATGAATGAAATAATCAAATGATATATGAATCAAAACCTATTTTGGTTGGATCTTAAATGAATCAATAAATCGAATTTTCGAGATAAGGAATAAACCATGGATAAACTCCAGCAACCTATTCGTATTCATAAACCCAAGAAACCTCTTGGTAAATTCAAAAACTTTTTTCGTAAATCCAAACAACCTTTTCCTAAATCTCGTTTAGGAAAATTTGGTAAAGATATTCCTCTTCGTCAATACCTTATTCTTCGTCGTAAATTTGAATTTTGCCATAAATCTCCTAGATATTCTAAATATCGTAATCGTATTCGTAAGCAATTTTTTCGTAAACGTTTCTTCATTAGATCAAGGAGTCAAATCCATTATAAATATATAGGTGTAATTAGTCGATTTATTGGTTGGCAAGCAAAAATCATACCTAAAGAAGTTACTAAATTAACCTTAAGACAACAACGACTAATGACTAATGCTATAAAAAAAGCTCGTATTTTAGGTTTCTTACCTTTTGTTGCAAATGAGATATATGCTAGGAAACGCAGGCTAGAGATTTTAAAACGTCGTCTTGAAAATGAAGAAAAAAAAAAATCACAAAAAAATCGTGCTAAAACTGGACCAAGAACTCCTCGTCCTAACACTGGACCAAGAACTCCTCGTCCTAAAAATGAAACGGGAACTCCTCCTCCTAACACTGGACCAAGAACTCCTCGTCCTAAAAATGAAACGGGAACTACTCCTCCTAAAAATGAACCAAGGACTCCTCGTCCTAACACTGGACCAAGAACTACTCGTCCTAACACTGAACCGGGAACTCCTCCTCCTAACACTGGACCAAGAACTACTCGTCCTAACACTGAACCGGGAACTACTCGTCCTAAAAATGAAACGGGAACTCCTCGTCCGAAAAATGAAACGGGAACTCCTCGTCCGAAAAATGAAACGGGAACTCCTCGTCCGAAAAATGAAACGGGAACTCCTCCTCCTAACACTGGACCAAGAACTACTCGTCCGAAAAATGAAACGGGAACTCCTCGTCCGAAAAATGAAACGGGAACTCCTCCTCCTAACACTGGACCAAGAACTACTCGTCCTAACACTGAACCGGGAACTCCTCGTCCTAAAAATAAAACGGGAACTACTCGTCCGAAAACGGAACCAAGAACTACTCGTCCGAAAACGGAACCGGGAACTCCTTCTCCTAAAACCAGAAATCCATAAGCATACTTCCCAATTGACTTAAAATCCCAAATTGGAATTCAAGCTAAAATGTAGATTTTTTTTGAAAAAGTTTAGAAAGCTGGTTGGATTCTTGTATTTTAAAAAAAGGAAAAACAATCTTTTTATTGAGAGATGCTCTTAATTGCTACTATTTTTCTTTATCTCAATCGATTTTCCTTTTATATCTTCCCGGAGTTCATTCTCCGGGGAATCCTTTTTTCATCATTACTAATAGATTATTTTAGTATCTCCTCATTTACCTTATTAGGTTTAATAATTTTATAAGAAATCTTGGAAAGACCAATCTTATTTGATATTGCTATTTGTGAAAGTATTTTACGATTAAGAATCGATTGCTTCTTGTACAGATTGTGGATAAATTGAGAATAACTATCAAATATTTGGTTTTCACGAGTTACTGCATTTATTCGAGTGATCCACAAACGGCGAAAATATCTCTTTTTCCTTCCTCTATCTCGATAAGAGTAAAACAAAGCTCTTATTGTCTGTTGGTTAATCGTTCGAGTGTGTCTTGAATGAGCTCCTTTAAAACCTGATACAAGGGAACGATTTTTTTTTCGACGTCTTCGAGCTATATATCCTCGCCTTACTCTGGTCATTGAATTCCATTCAATTTGAATGAATAACTAATGAATTCGATTTCTTTTCTTTCAGTTATTCTTTTTTCCGCCTAGGGTCAATCAATAACAAAACGGATTACTCCAATATATCAGATATCGATTCCAATGGCTTTTGCTACTATAACCTTCCCAACCACGATTCTTGCTTTTCTCTTATTTGACCTTTCCATAAAGATAAAGAATTCTATATTAAACAACAAAATAGTGGGTTCCATCGTTTCTATGGTTACGCCTCGAACGGTGAGGTTCTCTCTATACGCCGGAGCTTTTTTTCCATTGATAATCATCATCAAAAGATTTTGTGAACTTGTATAGTTCATATTCTTTGGCTCTACCTATTCATTAGAAAGTAATAGCCCTTTTGACACTAAGAGTTATCCATACAGTGACGGCATTTAATTAGAAAAGTTGGCTAGGTAGCTAACCCTATGAGTCCGTTCTTTCAAAAGGGAGCATAACCTTTTTGCTTCTTCATAATGCTATCTCCTCCGCTTAATGGATAACCTTTTGCTACCAATGGAGAATTGCTTCTTCTTTCAAATTGAAAATGATTGGATTTTCACCAATGAAAACCATAAATTTTATAGAATATAAATGGTGGATGATATCATATACTTTTTGAAAATATCCTATTGATCAGTATAGGTCGTTGATACTGGAAAAATTCTCTCATCTGTTCAAAGTCATGATCTGAACGAGTCACACATACACCCTAGTACATACTCCTCGACGCTGAGGACATCCTTTAAGAGCGGGGGATTTCTTAACATTTTTTTTTGGCTTTCTTACGTTTTTAAGAAGTTGTTTAATAGTTGGCATATTGTATGTATATTTATACAGAATATAATTGTTTGGTTTAGATCGATCTTAACCAGATGTTAATTTCTATTAACATGAATATTCAATAGAATTCGACTTTGAAATAGATGGACACAAAATCATTCAGATCATTCAGGATCTTCTCTTATTTTCTTCTTTTTGTTTCTTGCGTATTATGCGATCGACAATACCATAAGCTTGGGCTTCTGTTGCGGACATATAAGTATCTCTTTCCATATCATTCTGGATCTCATTTATGGGTCTGCCTGTATTTTGTGAATACATATCCGCAATAACCTCACGAAGTCTAAACAGTTCTTCTGCTTCCAATTCTATTTCACGTGGAGTGCCTATAAAAGGGGCAGTCCGAGGTTGGTGAATCATAATCCTAGCGTGAGGCAATGCGAATCGTTTAGTCTTTGTTCCTCCAACCAAAATTAAAGATGCACCTGATGCAGCTAATCCCATACCTATTGTACGCACATCAACCCTACCTTGCACATGTTTTATAACATCATATAAAGCTATTGATGATAGTGCGCTTCCACCCGGAGAGTGTATATACAAAGAAATATCACGATCATCTTGTTGACTCAGATATAGTAACAGACCGATAACTTGATCGATCCAAACGCCCGTAATCTCTCTACATAGAAAAAGGATTTTGCTGTGAATAATAAGTGGGTAGTTTACGTAAACCCAATCTTTTTTTTTCTCCTTTGAAGACCACCAGTCGGTGGGGACTTTTGGTATACCAATTGGCATATTGTATGTATATTTATACAGAATATAATTGTTTGGTTTAGATCGATCTTAACCAGATGTTAATTTCTATTAACATGAATATTCAATAGAATTCGACTTTGAAATAGATGGACACAAAATCATTCAGATCATTCAGGATCTTCTCTTATTTTATTTTTTTTGTTTCTCCTTTATTATGCGATCGACAATACCATAATCTTGGGCTTCTGTTGCGGACATATAAGTATCTCTTTCCATATCATTCTGGATCTCATTTACGGGTCTGCCTGTATTTTCTGAATAAATATCCGCAATAACGTCACGAAGTTTAAACATTTCTTCTGCTTCCAATTCTATTGAACGTGGAGTGCCTACAAAACGGGAAGCCGAAGGTTGGTGAATCAAAACCCTAGTGTGAGGGAATGCGATTCGTTTACTCTTTGTCCCTCCGACCAAAATTAAAGATGCACCTGATGCAGCTAATCCCATACCTATTGTACGCACATTAGGTACCAAACTTTTGATAGTATCATAAATGCCTAGTGATGCTAGTGCCCCTCCACCCGGAGAGTTTATATACAAAGAAATATCATCATTATCTTTACCCAGATATAGTAAGAGAGCGATAATTTGATTGACGATAATGCCCGTAATCTCTCTAGTTAGAAAAACGATTTTGTCGTAATAAAGTCGTTGGTATAGGTCAATCCAACGACTTTTTTCCCTTTCAAAACGGCGAAAAGGTACTTTTGGTACGCCTATACTCATAAAATTTCATCAATTTATTTCTTTTCAAAAAGTACACTTGAATAAAAAAACGTGAAAATCCATGAATTCCTGCCTTCATTCCTTTTTCTTCTTTTTTTTCTACTTCTATTTGATCCATTGGAAGGATTTTTTGATAGAGTAAGACAGAATGAATGCTGGAACCAAGGGATTGATTATTTGAAAGAATGATCAAGAATTTCTAATTCTAATGCAATCTTCCCGTTGCGTATTGGTACTTATCGGGTATAGAATAGATCTGCTTCTCTTTGTTCTTACGAACGGAGTTGTTCCCTTATTTTGATTTTCAATGGGATGAAATCAAAATGAGCCCTTTCTGATACAGAATCTACTGCAAAAAGGTGAGGTACACAGTATATAGTCTTTTGAGTTTAATGCGATAAAATAAAGTGACATAGTTTCTATTTCTCTTAAGGGGTATTTCCATGGGTTTGCCTTGGTATCGTGTTCATACTGTCGTATTGAATGATCCCGGTCGATTGCTTTCTGTTCATATAATGCACACAGCTCTAGTTGCTGGTTGGGCCGGTTCGATGGCTTTATACGAATTAGCGGTTTTTGATCCCTCTGATCCCGTTCTTGATCAATGTGGAGACAGGGCATGTTCGTTATACCTTTCATGACTCGTTTAGGAATAACCAATTCATGGGGTGGTTGGAATATTTCAGGAGGAACTGTAACAAATCCAGGTATTTGGAGTTATGAAGGTGTTGCAGCGGGACATATAGTATTTTCTGGTTTGTGCTTCTTGGCAGCTATCTGGCATTGGGTATATTGGGACTTAGAAGTATTCTGTGATGAACGTACAGGAAAACCTTCTTTAGATTTGCCCAAGATTTTTGGAATTCATTTATTTCTCTCAGGTGTAGCTTGCTTTGGCTTTGGCGCATTTCATGTAACAGGATTGTACGGTCCTGGAATATGGGTGTCCGATCCTTATGGACTAACTGGAAAAGTGCAAGCTGTAAATCCAGCTTGGGGTGTGGATGGTTTTGATCCTTTTATTCCAGGAGGAATAGCCTCTCATCATATTGCAGCGGGTACGTTAGGCATATTAGCAGGTTTATTCCATTTGAGTGTCCGCCCGCCTCAACGTCTATACAAAGGATTACGTATGGGCAATATTGAAACAGTACTCTCCAGTAGTATTGCTGCTGTTTTTTTTGCAGCTTTTGTTGTTGCAGGAACCATGTGGTATGGTTCAGCAACTACCCCAATCGAATTATTTGGTCCTACTCGTTATCAATGGGACCAGGGATACTTTCAACAGGAAATATATCGAAGAGTTAGCGCTGGGCTAGCCGAAAATCTGAGTTTATCAGAAGCTTGGTCTCAAATTCCTGAGAAATTAGCTTTTTATGATTACATTGGTAATAATCCGGCAAAAGGAGGATTATTTAGAGCAGGTTCAATGGATAACGGAGATGGAATAGCAGTTGGATGGTTAGGGCACCCCCTTTTTAGAGATAAAGAAGGTCGAGAGCTTTTTGTACGTCGTATGCCTACTTTTTTTGAAACATTTCCGGTAGTTTTGGTAGATGACGACGGGATTGTGAGGGCCGATGTTCCTTTTAGAAGGGCAGAATCAAAATATAGTGTTGAACAAGTAGGTGTAACTGTTGAGTTCTATGGTGGTGAACTTAATGGAGTCAGTTATTCAGATCCTGCTACTGTTAAAAAAATATGCTAGACGTGCCCAATTAGGTGAGATTTTTGAATTAGATCGAGCTACTTTGAAATCTGACGGTGTTTTTCGCAGTAGTCCAAGGGGTTGGTTTACTTTTGGACATGCTACATTCGCGTTGCTTTTCTTTTTCGGACACATTTGGCATGGCGCTAGAACCTTGTTCAGAGATGTTTTTGCTGGTATTGATCCAGATTTGGATGTTCAAGTGGAATTCGGAACATTCCAAAAAGTTGGAGATCCAACTACAAAGAGACAAGCAGTTTGATACAGCATTATTGTAGTATATTTCTATCTTCTTTTTTTTGTTCATGAGATACAAAAAAAGAAATCTTGACTTGAATCATCATCTTCTCTTTGATTCTTTTTCTTTATACGATAAATGATCGATCTTAAATGAATAGGTGTGGAAGCTATAATCGTAAACTAAACCACGATCGAATCTATGGAAGCATTGGTTTATACATTCCTTTTAGTTTCGACTTTAGGGATAATCTTTTTCGCTATCTTTTTTCGAGAACCACCTAAGGTTCCAACTAAAATCAAAAAATAACAGAATTTTTGATTGAATCAAAGTAATGGGCCTCCCAGGAGACTCATTACTTTGATTCAATCAATTAATCCCCATGTTCTTCGAATGGATCTCTTAGTTGTTGAGAGGGTTGCCCAAAAGCGGTATATAAGGCATACCCAGTAAAGCTTACAAGTAAACCAGATATAAAGATCGCGACTAGGGTTGCTGTTTCCATTTTTCAAAAATTTCCAGAATGGATTATAAGATCGTTTATTTAGAAGTACAACAGAATAGTATATAAAGTCAACAGATGTTAACCAATCATTATTGAATAGAATAGAATTTATGGCTACACAAACCGTTGAAGATAGTTCTAGATCTGGACCAAGACGAACTCCTGTAGGAGATTTATTAAACCTTTGAATTCAGAATATGGTAAAGTAGCTCCGGGTTGGGGTACTACACCACTTATGGGAGTTGCAATGGCTCTATTTGCTGTATTCCTATGTATTCTTTTGGAAATTTACAACTCTTCTGTTTTATTAGATGGAATCCCTAGGAGTTAGGCTTTTCAAAACTATGAGGTTTTGGTCTTTTCAGTAACGAAAAATGACTATTCATTCAAAATTTTGATTTCTAAAGATTTTGGTAGTTCGACCGTGGAATTTATCTGTTTCGGTATTTTTGGAAAAGGAGTGTGTGACTTGTTGTAATTGATCCTATGGATAATACAGAACAAATAAATCTGTTATCTCTATGAATTCAACCTCGTCAGATATTTCTTCTAGTATCTGGAACACGAAATAAAATAGACCAAGACAAAATGAAACTATGATTCATACCTATTATTCAGTCAGACCTCGTAACCGAACTCAAAAAAATGGGAATATATTAACTATGATAGTGATTTCATAAATCAAATGAATTATACTTCGTAAGATTTTGATTTTGACCAAAGGAAAACTCTTTCTATAGATCTTGTTGAGTCAAGTCATTCTATCTAATCTATTTTTGAAAAAGTGATCAATCAAAGGATTCTTACTCAGAGAATCTTTGAGTTTAACTTGAGAAGAAATCATCGTGGTTCCTAGTATGAATCTGAGGTTTCAAGTGATTCATAGGATCTCAACAAGAGAATTCCTATCAATTAGTAAAATTGAAGAAGTCTGATTTATGTACAGAAAACAATAAATCCAATGAAGAATCAAAATTCAAAATAGGAAGGAGAAGATTCAAAAGGCCTGTAACAATCCACATAAAAAAAGATAAATGAGCCAACTTGATATTTTTGGCATTTTAATCACAAAGATCAAATTACGGATTTTATTACTTCATATGTTCGTTCAAATCCACCAAATGGTAATTCAGTTTTAACCTATTTATTCAATATCCGTTGAAATCCCTATTTTTGTGTTTCAGCTTGAGCCGTATGAAATGAAATTTTCATATACGGTTCTCAGAGGGGGAGTCGTCTACCCGGGGTTACCTATCTCAATAAAGTATATGATTGGTTTGAGGAACGTCTCGAGATTCAGGCGATTGCAGATGATATAACTAGTAAATATGTTCCTCCTCATGTTAATATATTTTATTGTTTAGGGGGGATCACACTTACTTGTTTTCTAGTACAGTAGCTACAGGTTTTGCTATGACTTTTTACTACCGTCCTACTGTTACAGAAGCTTTCTCTTCTGTCCAGTATATAATGACTGAGGCCAACTTTGGCTGGTTAATTCGCTCGGTTCATCGGTGGTCAGCGAGTATGATGGTTCTAATGATGATCCTACACGTATTTCGTGTGTATCTCACAGGTGGGTTTAAAAAACCCCGCGAATTAACTTGGCTTACAGGTGTGGTTTTGGCTGTATTAACAGCATCTTTTGGTGTAACCGGTTATTCCTTACCTGGGACCAAATTGGTTATTGGGCAGTTAAAATCGTAACTGGTGTACCTGAAGCCATCCCACTAATCGGATCACCTTTAGTGGAGTTATTACGTGGAAGTGCTAGTGTTGGTCAATCCACCTTGACTCGTTTTTACAGTTTACATACTTTTGTGTTGCCTCTTCTTACTGCTGTATTTATGTTGATGCACTTTCTAATGATACGTAAGCAAGGAATTCAGGTCCTTTATAAAGAAAACATAACATCAATATTTTCAATTGATCATATATCCTATTGGGGAGGATAAAAGGATTTCATTGCTATATATATGGTTTTTTTGAAAAAAAAAAATCACACATGTTATTTAGATACTTCTCTTCAACCATAGAGTCTTCTATCCGTAGCTTAATACGACTAGTTGAAGTGAATTTTGCAAAGAAAGGATGGATTATGGGAGTGTGTGACTTGAACTATTGATTTAGCCATGCGGATACATGATATGATTTTTCTCCGCCACGTTATAAATCACAACCAAAGGTGTCCTCCGGATCCAGCCAAGACCTACGTAAACCCTTTACTTTATTTATGTAGTAAAAGATAGGCCGGTTCACTTAAAGAGAATATTCTCTATGATCATACCTGAATAATGTCATTCATAAACAGGCTCTGTAAGATCTGTAAAATAAAATGAAATGATGTGGCATGATTCAAATTTCTGTCTATTCCATTTTCTGAATTTCATCTACTCTACTTCATTATTTTAGTATAGAAATGCATTCATTTCCTTTGCATTGATTCCTATCTATCATACTATCAGAGTGAAAGAAGGGATCTAAGGAAGAATATAGGTTAGATTTTTTTAGTAACAAGTAAATACTTTGTATGGAAAAAATCAAGATATTTTATCGAGAAAAACCAATC
>JAMFTS010005297.1:0-27858 GCA_028095005.1 Rhynchospora pubera | reverse complement strand
AACACGTTATGATTCCCAATTCACATAAATAGTGTACTGCTACAATATTTCAATCCTGCATAAGAGAATAATCAGTTTCTCTATTTTGATTCTTATGTCTCACGATATCATCGTATAATCCAAGATAGGAATGTGTCATTCTTGCAGATTATACGTTTCTTGATCTAGAGATAATTGTATAAAGTTGCATGCAAACAATCTATCTCCATCAAGGGGCCCAAACAGATATCGTCACTCACTAATTGAATTAATGAGGGACATACGGTTTTCTTGATGATTAACTTTTCCCCGCACAATTCAAGAGAACATAAATAAAGTCCGTATAGCAGCCCTTATCGGGAATCAGCGGTAGACAGTATTTATTGAACCTATCCTCATGTGGAAAAGATAAACATCTCAAACTTAGAACCAAAATCACAACGAAATAAACAATGACACATAACACAATCCATATGTTTATTTCGATGGGTCAAGTCCTGTGCTATGTTCCATAACATACACATATGCAACTAAGTTGGTAACTCTTTACCTATGATTAGTAGAACTTAATCATCACTTAACTTGCATACTAATCTTTTATGATAATTAATGTTCCTTGTTAATTATCAAGATTATGGACCGTTTAGATTTATTATTGTCATTCTAAAGAATGATCAACAGAGATCTACAATTCAGATCCTCAACCTGAATGATCTGTCAATGATAAACCTAGGAACAGATGATAAAATATCATCCAAAACATAAACTAATAATTAAGTCATTAAATTATTGACTTCTAGGACATAACTCTAACAAGAATATCTAGGTTTGACCAACAAACCCTAGCACAAAGCATAAAATATCATAAAAGTTCAAAATCACACACTTATATCATCTGTTCGGATTGAACAGAGTCCTGTTCGGATTGAACAGACTCCTGTTCGGATTGAACAGAGTCCTGTTCGGATTGAACAGACTCCTGTTCGGATTGAACAGATTCTTGTTCGGACCGAACAGAGCGGTATATGCTTGAAAAACACCGTTTGATGCACGAAAGTGATAAGTTCTGTGTTCTAGAGTCCAAACCGATGTGAAACCTGAACCTAAGACGACTTTTATATTGTTAAAACACCCAAAAAATATTTATTTACTTGCACCTTTAGATTTAATCAACCAAAAACTCCATAAAAATATAATTGTCTAGCTTTCGTGAGGAAGTAAAGTCCGGTACTCATTAATCCGTCCCTTGGGTTCGACCCTAAAGCTGTACTCCAAAAGACTAGTGAGGTTAGCTCTAGGTCTATAAATTTATTTGATTCCTAGGTTTTAAGCCTTCATCACTAACCATCCAAACTCTTCACAAAGTTACACACTTCTCAATATTTTTTGCCTAAGAATAAATTATTCCTCTTATTCCTAAGCGGTCCTATTATTCAAAAATTTAGGTTTGACTATTTTTTATCTAATAAATGAAGAAAGGATCTCCTCAGTCCTCATGATTGCATAATTTACATTGAAAGTATGAATTAATAGACGACAAAAAATTTTAGTTAAGATTTCGCAATAGATGGAGCATGCCTATAATATTTTACTTTTACCTTGTTGTTCTGAATGTTTTTTTTCTTATATGTTTTTTTCCTTTTCACAATTCACAAACCCAAAAATCATCATATATAGCAGATAAAATGGAAGAACAATTGGACTTTCACCAAACACTAGGATGTATTGCCTTACAACGAACAATCAGAACAAATATTAACATGAAATCCTAAATAACTGAACCTGTAGCTCAACCATAATCCAGTTACAGCATTAGGATTTGAAATTCATGTTCAAAATTTGTTTGACAAAAATTTGAAGGGATAAAACTGGAAACTTAGCATAAATCAGGATGTCCATCGTAGCTTCTTCCATAGATGTAGAGGAGGCATTACTTGAGGCGATCATTTTGATAATTACTGTTTCGATATATTCAAATAAAGTAAAGAATTAAAATTAAAAAGTAAAATTATTGTTGTAGGCAAATTATTGTAGGAATAAAGTAAACCTAACAACGAAACTCCATAAAATAGTTCTATAGTACATCAGTGATCGTTAATTTTAAAAATTGTCAAATTATTATAATTTTAAATTATTTATAATTGATACAATATAAATCAAATTTATTTATTTATCATAAACACAACCTGTGGACCGTAAATATAAATATTTTGCCTATAATGTTAAGTTGGCTAATAAACAATCTATTTTTCAAACATAATAATTTTTAAACAATCTCTTATACATACAAAAGAAAAAGCAGATTTAAGAGGAAAATAACTGCGATCCTACTAAGATCTAATGGCGGAGTTTTCATACGGTGTCAAAATCTGTATTAAAACATAATAAATAAGAAGCAATCAAGCAACAAACAAAACCGTACAAATGTCAATGGTTTGGGCAATTAGGCGTCCTAATCCTAAATTCCTAATCCACTGCCTCGCTGTCATATCGGATTCGGAGTCGGACCCGCGAACTCTCGTCTCTACTCTGTATCGAAACACGGAACGGAAGCATCAAATTTTCATTTTTGTAACATACCGATTCTACCCCTTCCCTCTTCATCTCCCTCTTCCCCTTTTTCTCATTGGAATCATACAAAATTACAGACATTACCTTCTCTCCACGCCCCAAATCGCAATGGAGCACCATCAGAGCAAGCCCCTACTCTCAGTCTCAGGTACCACTACTATTCTCTCTTAATCTCTCAATTACATTCTCTTCCTGAGAATTCATTTTTTTTTTCTTTTTGTGGGAGTATAGATGATTGTATAGATGGCAATAAGGTGGAATCGTGGAGGCCGTATGAGTACTACCCGCAAGCGCCGACTGGAGAGCAGGTGAGATTTCCGTCCAACTTCTCTCAGCCCATTGGCGACACGTTTGATTGCTACCCTCCTCCTTCCAATCATGGATCCCCCGACCGACCACCCCTTCCAATTTCCCATGCCTTATCCCCTTTTCAAGGTCAACAGATAATCTTACTTTGTCAAATTTACAATCCCTGTGTTATTTCTTTCATTTATTCGAAACCTCATCTGTTAATTAATTTCTGCTGGAATTAATTGCATGATTGTCTGATGGTTGGCCACGTCTTATTACGGTGGTAATTGGAATTAATTACATGCAACATAAAAATTGGGTGAATTGCAGAATAACATTTTTAACATGTTTGAATTTGATGCAAATCACTTGATAGTTGCTGCTCCAGGAGGGTATGGTTATCAGGGAGGCTACAATGACCATCAATGCTGCGACCCTTCAAGGTTAATCGACAGGTTTGTGTGAACCCATTACCCATCCAAACATGTTACTATTTATATAATCACAGAAATTTCGGTTTGGTTAAACTAATTTATATAATATTCACCTTACACACATAGCAAATCTTTTGTTTCCAGCATCATTAGTTTATGTTGAGCTTTACCAAAATATATTCCTCTTTTCTTTTTCTTTTTTTCTTTTTTTTTTAACGGAGGAACTCAACTGTGCTAATAGATTCTCAATTGAGTTCAAAGGTTTTCCCATAAAAAAAAGAAGAATTTATCAGGGTGTAATTGCAGATCAATTAAATTTGCAGTTCAGTGTTGGATGAAATAGAAGTACGGCAGTTGTTGGTTGACCATGTAGGCCACAGGTGTTGCTGGGGAAGTGAACCTGCACGTAAGTGGCAGATCACTTCTATCGAGAACTGCTCTGCATATGTTGGATTATTAGAAACCTTTATCGAGGAAAGAGAAACTGTAATAGAGAGGGAGCCATATATGGGTGGAGAGATTGACAAGGCACACAAGGGATCACAGTGTGGAATATGGGAACTGGATGTAAAGTCTGACTTCCCGCTACTGTTCATTCCTGAAAAGGAGATTCGGATCAGAATCCCTCACACTGAAGTTGTTCGCAAGTGCGATGGTTTGTTACATTTGCACCACTTCCAGCATTTACTCCTTTATGGCTTTATGTATTGTCGTGTGTGAATTTCCAATCACATGTAGTTTGGCATTGCTGTTAGCCGTACACTGCATTACTAAAATTCTAGATCTCTCTTAGTTATACTTGGATGCTGCTTTCTTATAAGAAATGGCAGGTGGAAAAGTACCATTATATGTGAAAACATATTCCAAAGCAAGGACAGCCAAAATAGATAAGAATTTTTTTTGCCTTTATTCACACATATGCTACTGCTAACTGTAGCAAGTCTGTAATTCGGGAATACTTTGACAAGATTGAAATTTTGTGATTTAGGTATAGTACATATTTAATTCATGAATAATTTGTTTGTTTGTACTTTCAAATAGGATATAGCAAAATGCTGATGCTTTTATGAAGCAAAGCAAGTTTCTTAAATTTTGCGTAAATTATGGGATTTTCATATTATCTATCTAATTGATCATCAAATTTGGGAATAATCTGGGGAGATGCTAAAAGCAAATAATATGATTTAGGATCATAATTACTATGCTATTGCTTATGTGCAATGAAATTTCAGATTGCAACGGCCGAGGAGAAACTGCTTGTTCATTTTGTCATGGTATGGATCCAATGACACAGTGCCCTGAATGCTTTGGAAGAGGTGTAGTAGCAGACCGAGATGGATCTGATACTGTGTATGATTTACCCACAATAGTTAGTTTTTCTAATGGGATTAACTGATTAATGTATTTTGTCAGGTTGGTGAATTTCTAAGATCTGTCATGGTTAATGTGTCTTTGTTTTGGGGCAGATGCACAATGTGTCTTGGCAAGGGGACGATGTCCTGTGCAAGCTGCAACTCAAGAGGAACCGTGACATGTAATACATGCAATGGCCGTGGTTCTCTTCTCACCCGCAGTGTTGCTGTTGTCAAATGGTCACTGTTTAACGTTTTTTTTTTTCAATGAAATCTGAAGACGTTCTGATGCTTTGTTGCTAACTTGTCTACATATATTGCACATACAGGAAGACACTATACACAAAAAAGGTGAGTACATCAAGCAAAGCTGCATCAGTTCCCGATGAAGTATTTCACAAGGCAAGAGGCAAGCAACTGTACAACATGCAAGCATACCAGTGCACCCCTGCCTTCTTTCCCAATTTCGATGAACTAAACCACTTGTCATCGGAAGTCATTGCCAGGCGTGCACCTGTGCCTCTCTCTGCTCGGGTCATCACTGAACGCCACATCATTTCTATCGTGCCTGTCACACGTGTCATCATGGCCCACCGAAATCGCTCCTTCAGCTTTTATATCCTTGGCTATGACTGGGATATCTTTGTTAGGGACTACCCATCGAGGTTTTGCTGGGGCCTGTGCTGTTGTTTTGAATGGCTCAACTTGTAACTATCTTTTTCAATTTTTCCACATATTTGCTGAGACAGAAGGTGCAAAAGAGTGTAAATATACTTTACAGTATTGGTTGTTTTCTGATGTTTGTCAGACCCTACCTTACTGAGGGGGAAAAAAAAAAAGAAATATGGTATCAATCAATTTACAAGAAACAAAAGGAGACGTCCTGTTATGTTAAAGGTGTTTGCAACTGGAGAAATGCGAGCATATTGCATTGTTTGTGTGTCTTCCTATGCAACGCTCACTTCTAACATTAGAAATTGCTCCATCGAACCCACAGCACCTCTTTATTTTTCAAATGGCAGATAAAATCAAGGGAAAGAATTACATACCCCTTTGATCTCCTCTATTTAGAAATTTACTTCTCAAATATTTAAATTCGCATGTCTTCCGTTCAAATTAAATTAATTATGAATATTTACCTTTATACTAATTTTTATTGATAATTTAGTTATTTCGAATCACTTATATTGACTAGAATGTTCATGTCTTAGTGCAATTTTCTCCGAGAATTCAAGCAGTAGATCTAAGAGTGAAGTGGAGAAAATATTTGGCAGCATCTGCATCTCCCGTTCTGAGCTAGTTACATCAAAACAATAATAATAAAAGAAAACTAAAGTTACAGTTGAGATATCCAAACTTCCAAAGACATCCAATAAAAAATAGACAGATTAGCAATTTCCAAACCACTGTCTTGAAAGAGCGAAGGTTGACTAGCCTTGTAGGTAGAGGAAGGATTATTAAAGATAGATGTTCATATTTTTTTAACATATAGCCCCGTCACTTTCCTCTTTGGAGTTTGGAGCAGCAGAGGGAGCCTCCACTCTCTCTCCAGGCTCCACTCCCCCCAAATCCCAATGAAGCAGCAGCTGGCTCATGCTATGGTCATAGGTACCTCTCTCAAGCTCTCACTTCTCGTTTCGGTTTCAGCATAACTAGCTGAAAATTAATTTGATTTTTCCTATATTTTTGTTGGCCGGATTATAGGAATTGACGATAAGGAGAAGGCATGGCGGCCGGCTCGAAAGAAGCTATGCTTGCCATTCAACTTCTCCAAAGGTAAAATGAATATTTTCACTTTGTCAATTTCACATCCCGCTGTTATTTCTTTGATTGTTCGAGATCTCGATATATATAGGAACTTTCTGCTGGGATCGTGTAATTATCTCCTAGTTATAATTATGGAGGTAACTGGTACTGCATACAAGTATACAACGTATTATTTGAATGTATTGCTAAATTACATTTTTAACATGTTTGAATTTGATGTAGTTGATCATAAATCTGGTGCTCCTTCAAACCAAACTGGCAGGTTCGTAATTTAATTGCAAAAGTTTTCTTGATTAAACTAATTAATACAGGCATAAAATTTTTCTTTTGTTTTTAGTATCATTAGTTTTAGTTGAGCTGCACCAAGATATGTTCCAATAGTTTTCTAGCAAGGGACTCAATAGATGTGGAATTGAGAAACTGAGTTCCAAAAGTTTTTTTCAGAAAATGAACTATGAGGGAGTAATGGGAATCCAAATATATTTGCAGTTGTGAATTGGATGAAGCTGAAGTACGGCAGTTGCTGATGGACCATGTGGGACACCGGTATTGCTCTGTAAGTGAACCTGCACGCAAGGGGCAGATCGTTTTTTTGGAGAACTTCTTCGCATATGTGGGGACATTAGAAACCTTCATTGAGGAAAGAGAGACTGTAATAGAGAAAGAACCGTATGTCAGTGGACTGTATGCAGGCGAAGGGCTGCAGTATGATATATGGGAACTGGATGTAAATGCTGACTCCCCTCAAATGTTTGTTGAAAAGGATCTCAGGTTCACACTCCCTCACACTGAAGTTGTTCAATTGTGCGACAGTACGTTATGTTTGCTCCTACTCCAGCATTTACAATTATTAGTGGTGCAAATAATACTTACAGTGGTCTTGTGGACTGTCATGTATGAATTTGCTATTATCTGGTTGATTGCTATTAGCAGTACAAAAAAATACTGCATAGCTATTAGTAGTAAAAAACAATACTGCATTGCTAACATTGTATTTACCTCTTGATCATACTTGGAGGCTGATTTCCTTATGAGAAAATGGTAGGAGACAAACTGACCTTTTAATGTCAAAAGGTTTAATTCCAAATCAAGGGGTTGACAAAATTGATACAATAATTGTTTCTTTATTTAGTTTTTATTCACTCATGTTACTTCTCATTGTAGCATGTTTCTACTTGTGGAATAATTTCACATTGTTTATGTTAAGATTAACAACATTGAGCCCAAGCCCAATTTCAAGAATTATCTAGAAGGCTCAATAAATCTCTTGAATGAGAAAAATCTAGAAACATAGCAAAATATCTTAGTTAGATATTTTGCTAAGATAACTCTAGAAATTAGATAGATAATTCTAGGAACTAGTTATTACAAGTGATAATTCTAGAAACTTAGAGAAATATCTTAAAGTCTAGTATGTTCCATTATCACCTATAAATAGGTGGTCATGGCATCCAAGTTAAGCAATCCAAATCCACTTGTAAGAATAGAGTGTTAGTAGTTAGGAGGTGTAGGAATAGTTGAGAGATAAAATTGTAATCTTGGAGGTATAATATTTTGAATAGTAGAGGTTGTAACGATAGTTTGAGTGATAATAAAGAAGCAAGTTTCATCATAGCGCCTCGCCTCTACTCAACAATCTGGTATCAGAGCCAGGTTTGAGCCAGTGGTGTCGGAGGATCGGTCAGGTTTCTCGTGAAGGTCACGCACAGCGTCGGGAGTTTGCGATTTCTAGAGGAGGCTTGCTAGACGTCGTGAAGCTAGTTGAAGCCATGGACTTCGCAGGTACGACTAGTGGTCTTAAAAAATTAAACAACACTAATTATACAAATTGGAGAACTTGCATAGAGTCCTACCTACAAGGTCAGGACCTATGGGAGGTAGTCGGCGGATCTGAGACAACTCCGCCGGAGGTTGTAGAGACCACGGTACCAGTAGATGACTCAAACCAGACCCCAACCCCGACCGAAAGAAGAACCACATCCGTAGAGAAATCGAAAGAAATCGAAGCTCTACGGAAATGGAAAATCAAGGCCGGAAAGGCTATGTATGTGCTCAAGACAACCGTAGAAGAAGAGTTGCTTGTGTACATACGAGATGCGGCCACGCCTAAGGTCGCATGGGACACTCTGGCAACCCTATTCTCCAAGAAGAATGATGCCCGCCTCCAATTACTCGAAAGCGAGCTAATGACGATCTCACAAGGGTGCATGACGATCAACCAATACTTCACCAAAGTGAAGTCGTTATGCAACGAGATTGCACAACTTGACCCCGAAGAGAAGATTAGCGAGCAGCGTATGCGAAGGATCATCATCCACGGCCTTAAACCCGAGTATAGCGGGTTCATAGCGGCGATTCGAGGATGGCCAACTCAGCCAACCTTATTGGAGCTCGAGAATCTGCTCGCGAACCAAGAGGCTCTAGCGAGGCAGATAGCCGGAGTCTCGCCACAGCAGGAAGAAGAGGCGCTATTCAGCAGCCGAAGGAAGGGTCGATCTGACAATGAGTCGAAAGGCAGACCCAATAACAGGCCAAACCAACAAGGAAGGTCGAAGGGGAGAAGTAACTCTTCAGGGGGAGCTCGCAATCAAAGAAGCAATAACTGCTAGCCCGAAGGTCAAGATGATAGATGCTACAATTGTGGCAAGAAAGGACACTATGCTCGAGAATGTCGGTCCAAGAAGAAAGTCCAGGGGAACGTGGCAACATCAAGAGACGGACGACATGACAAGAGTCATGAAAGCAGCAGCGAAGACGACTGGGATGTCGAGGCTGCCTGCGCGGTTGCAACTATTGACTCAAAGGAAGAGCAAGAAGAGAAGCATGAGGTTGCTCTGACTGCGGTGTCCAAGTCAGAGAGAATCAACTATGAGAGTGACTGGATTGTTGACTCTGGTTGCTCAAACCACATGACGGGTGATATCAAGAAACTCGAGGACTTGGAGAAGTATAATGGGAGGCAGGTGATCGTGACTGCCAACAACTCCAAGCTGCCGATCGCTTACATTGGTAAGACAACGATTCCCTCTCGCTTCAACCCAGAGCAGATTGAGTTGCAACGAGTCTATCACGTTCCCGATATGAAGAAGAACCTACTGTCAGTTTCACAACTGACCGCACAAGGGAACTATGTGTTGTTCGGACCGCATGAGGTTAAGGTGTACCGTAATATAAAGGCGTCAGGCACACCGATCATGGAAGGCCGAAGAATGGAGTCGATCTATGTGATGTCGGCAGAGACGGCCTACGTAGACAAGACTCGGAAGAATGAAACTTCTGATCTCTGGCACGCTCGACTAGGGCACGTGAGCTACCACAAGCTGAAGCTCATGGTTGAGAAGTCGATGGTTAAGGGCTTATCAGACATGGAGGTACGTACCGACATAGTATGTGCGGGTTGTCAGTTTGGTAAGGCACATCAACTTTCTTACCAACAATCCAAGTTTAGAGCTAAGGAGCCCTTGGAGCTGGTTCACTCAGATGTCTTTGGGCCAATCAAGCAAGCTTCTATAAGCGGCTCAAAGTACATGGTGACATTTATCGACGACTTCTCGAGGTACGTGTGGGTGTACTTTATGAAAGAAAAATCGGAGACACTTTCCAAATTCAAGGAGTTCAGAGAGAAGGTGGAAAGTGAGCTCAACAAAAGGGTACGGTGTCTTCGCACTGATAATGGAAGAGAATATGTATCACATGAGTTTGACGCCTACCTAAAGAAGCACAAGATCCGACGACAGTTAACCTGTCCCAACACCCCACAACAAAATGGCGTAGCAGAAAGGAAAAATCGACACATTGCCGAAACGTGTCGAAGCATGATACATGCCAAGAATGTGCCAGGAAGATTTTGGGCCGAGTGCATAAAGACGGCGGCACACATTATCAACCGTCTACCTCAAGAGAAGATGGGCTTCATCTCACCATTCCAGAAGCTTTGGAAGATCTAGCCCACCGTAAGTCACTTCAAAGTTTTCGGTTGTGTGTGCTATGTATTCGTGCCTGATCATCTTCGAACCAAGTTCGACAAGAAGGCGGTACGGTGTATCTTCGTCGGCTACGACGATGAAAGAAAGGGCTGGAGGTGCTGTGATCCTACAAACGGGCGCATTTATACTTCAAGGAATGTAGTCTTCGACGAAGCCTCGTCATATTGGCCATCTAAAGATATAATCCAGTCTGAAACGAAAGACGTGGAGACAGAGATAGAAGAGATGGCAAATGACGTAGCACGAGATGATCATAAAAACCAAAGTGACGACGATAAGAGAACAACTCATTCAAAGTCCAAGAGTCCATGGCAGACAGGAGTGCACGAAGAAGTAGAAGATGTGACTCCACAACTGCCAGAAGAAGTTGAAGAAATTCCTCCACCACTTCGAAGATCATCTCGAGAAAGACGACCAAACCCGAAATATGCGAATGCTGCAGTCATCGAGGATGTTGAGCCAACGCCCTATGAAGAAGCAGCAAAGAGTGACAAGTGGAGAAAAGCAATGGAGGAGGAGATGGCGGCTTTGAGGCAAGATCAAACGAGAGAGTTGGTGCCTAAGCCAGAAGGAACGAAGCCAGTCTCGTGCAAATGGATAAGCAAGATGAAAGCTCAAAGAGACACGTTGATCAAAAGATACAATGCTCTACAAGTCACTCAAGAATGTAGAAGCACAGTTCAGAAGTATCGGAAGGCAAGAAGACAAAGGGCGTCAATGTTGAGGGGGAGTGTTAAGATTAACAACATTGAGCCCAAGCCCAATTTCAAGAATTATCTAGAAGGCTCAATAAATCTCTTGAATGAGAAAAATCTAGAAACATAGCAAAATATCTTAGTTAGATATTTTGCTAAGATAACTCTAGAAATTAGATAGATAATTCTAGGAACTAGTTATTACAAGTGATAATTCTAGAAACTTAGAGAAATATCTTAAAGTCTAGTATGTTCCATTATCACCTATAAATAGGTGGTCATGGCATCCAAGTTAAGCAATCCAAATCCACTTGTAAGAATAGAGTGTTAGTAGTTAGGAGGTGTAGGAATAGTTGAGAGATAAAATTGTAATCTTGGAGGTATAATATTTTGAATAGTAGAGGTTGTAACGATAGTTTGAGTGATAATAAAGAAGCAAGTTTCATCATAGCGCCTCGCCTCTACTCAACAGTTTAAAATTCAATATTCGAGCATAATATGGGTATAATTCAGGAGTAGTTCGGTTTTTATACTTCAAATATTATAGCAAACTACTGATGGTTTTATAAAACAAATATAGTTTTGCTAAATTTTACAAATAATATGGGGTAAATTGCATATGTATTTGTATAAGTTAGAGGAATAATTTCAGGGGTTGCTGAAATGAAAAATATTTTTTAGGATCCTTAATACACTCCTTATGTGCAAAAATATGATTACTTTTTCAAGTGAAAATTGCAGATTGCAACGGCCAAGGAAAAATTATTTGTCCATCCTGCAATGGCGAGCAGAGAACGCATTGTGCCAAATGTTCTGGAATAGGTTTAATTGCCAAGCAAAATAGATCTCTTACCAGGTATGGTCTTCACACAACAGTTACTTTTCAAATGGGATTAATCCATTTTCTGGTTGGGTATGTGTCAGAGATCTGAAACAAATGATATGGCTTTATTTTTGGGCTAGATGCAAAGCGTGTTCTGGCAAGGGGACGGTTTATTGTGACTTCTGTGACACAAGAGCAATTGTACCGTGTAGTACATGCAATGGCAGTAGTATGCTTGTTGCCCGCAGCGTTGCTGTTGTCAAATGGTCACTATTTCACATCTTCGTTTTTCAAATCAAATCAAAAAAATGTTTTTTCAAATTAAATAAGAAAATGTTCTGATGCTGTTGTCTATACCAATCTTGCACAAACAGGAAGACGGTATCTGTACAAAAGGCCAGTACAACAAGCATAGCCACAGACACTCCAGCTGAAGTACTTCACAAGGCAACAGGCAACCAGCTGTACAACATGCAAGCTTACCAGTGCAACCCAGCTTTCTTTCCCTATTCCAACCTTTTCAGCAGCTTATCCTCAGAAGTCATTGCCAACCGTGCAACAGTGCCTCCCTCTGCTCGGGCTATCACTGAACGCCACATTATTTCTTCCATACCTGTCACACGGGTCATCATGGCCCACCAAAATCACTTGTTCACCTTTTATGTCACTGGTTATGATCGTCAGATCTTTGTTTGGGACTACCCGTCTAGGTTTTGCCGAGGCCTGTGTTGTTGCTTTGAATGGCTCAACTTTTAATTAACTATCATGTTGACCCGTGTTGCCGGGACAGAAGGTACTCATGTTTGTCATCACTGAACGCTGCATCATTTCTATCATTCCTGTCGCACACCTCATGCAACTTTCATATCATCGGCTAAAATTTGTTTTTTTTTTGGATTTTTTTGGTTTTCATTGGCTATAACTTGGATATATTTGTTGGGGACTGCCCATGTTTGTGTTGCTGGGGCCTGTGCTGTTGATTTGAGTAGCTCTGCTTTTGACTGTCAAGGTTATTTTAAGAGTAACAATGTAACATGTTGCCTCTGTAATAATGGAGTTGCTCTTCTCTCTAAATTTACAAAGAATTAATTTTGTTGAATATCTGTGAAAAAATTTCATCTAGCTAACTCATATAACTGGAGAGAGCATGATGTCATAGTAGGGAAAAAAAAATTTAACATCTCATAGAATACCCGAATAGTTTTGGGACTTCTTTCAAAATATCCAATCCTTTCTAGAAATGAATTAAATAAATATAAGGGTAATTAGATTTATGTCACTGTGAAAACTTGAAATTAGTAAAATGTCATCACTAAATGATAAATTAGTTTTATGCCACTGTGAAAAAGTAAAAATTAAATTTATGCCACCGAAAAATTGATTTGCCAATTTTACCCTTTTAAATATGCCACTACAAAAATTTTAAATTAAAAAAATATCATCACTAAAATTATTAAGTGACATAAGCAAATAATATAATCATTTCATGTAAGTGACCTTTTGCAATCGGTGACATGAAAACTAAAGCAAATAAAAATAAATAAGAACTAGAAGTACTTTGAGTTAATGAAATTATTAATCGTGACATAAGCAAATAATAAATTATTAATTTGACTTACCGTTATCATTCAACAAGTGAATGAAATGAAATTTTTAGTGATAGCGTTTGCAAAAGTTTAGTGACTTTTTTTCACCGTAACTTTTAGGGTTTATCAAAAGGGTAATTTAGACATTTTTAAAAATAATGAGAGATTTCAAGATGGCATTTTTAGTATTTAATCATTTTAGGAATAAGATAATGACATATATCTAATTTACACAATTTGATAATGACATAAATCTAATTAACAATCTAACAGTGATATTCTCTAATTAACTATTTTTCACAGTGACATAAAACCAATTAATCCTAATATAAAATATACGATAAATTGAGAGAAAACGTGCAACTGCAGTTAGCAACACAAGAATCTGGAAGAAGAAATTTTGTTGAAGATCCTTCATTAGTAGAGGAATCAACATGTGACAAGTGACAACTCAATTTTATTGTTTTCTAAAACATTTCTCCAAATTAATTCGGAATAATTTTACGGAAACGAACTAAACCGACTTCTGTTTGCATGAGTTACCAGAAATTGAGATCCATTCGTAGTGAATTAACTTAATAGCCTTGATAAATGATAATATAAAACTGCTTTGCAAAGCATAGGAAGGCTGTGCTTTAGACATCTGGTTCGTCATATGGCATTTAGATTGGTGCTCTGATCGAATCGGATGGGTACGATTTCCATCGCTAGAGCGTTCAGAGAGTTAATTTCTCCGTTAATTCTGAATTGTTTCCGCTCCGTTCTGAAGGAATATACCCAGCTGTCCCTTCTCTTCCCACTTCATTGTTTCACCGAATTTCTGATAAAATCATGAAATTCTATTTCTCAATTGTGCGTCATTTTGCTACAGCTCAGCCCCCCTCCCCCCCCCCCCCCCCCCCCCTCATGCAACATTTCTTTCCAATAAAATTTGGTTCGTTATTCTCCTTCATGAACTAAACCCCTCTTCCTGGTTACTCTCGTCTTACTCTGCCATCATTTTTTCCCCCAAATTTGATCTGATTTTTTCTTTGGAGAAGTGGAATTATGAAAAATGTAGCATGGCGATTCCACCCCAACTGTGTGATTTTCTTTTCTGTTTATTGCTTGGCGAAGTCAAATCGTATGAATTTCAGTATATGTATGAGGAGGTTGAGAGATGGCGGAAAGAAGAGGAGGTCGACAGTGCTCCCTCATCCACTTCTGCCTCACCGGCTCCCAAAAGGACTACATCGCCGTCGGCTCCGACACCGGCCTTCTCGTCATCCTCTAAGGTGTTGGAACATTTGTAGAGAACTCAAAATTCATTTTCTAATTATCTGTTGATATTCCAATTAATTATCGTTTTCTATTTATTATGTTCGGTTGATTTGTCAACTAATTAACTTGATTAAATTAATAAATAAATTCCTTGATTTTTTACTTTGTCGCTGCAACTCTAACCTTTAAATGGTATTAAGTCATTTGCACCGTTCGGCAATTACAATTGCACCTTTTCACTTGGCAATACAGTTGGCATTTGACAAGCAATTACTTGACTATTTCCTTATAAATACATGTATTGCCTTTTGTTATTCGAAAATTAGATACAGAAATTAAAAAGGCGTTCCTTGTGTACATTCCTTGTTACTCGCATCTGATTGCTCGGCCATTAATCTCAAATGGCGGCATTAACTGATTCCTTCTCTATAAAGCATACTCTGTCAATTTATTTGGGATCGATCCGATTAATCTCCAATTGATTTTACTCTTCTGCCGATTAAGTGATGAGATTATTTTCTCCGTTCATTCTTCTATAATATTATTTCTCCATTGGATTATCATTGGATATTGAAGAAGTGATCCATCTCTTCTCTCATGACATAGTCCTAAAGAGAAGAACAACCCGTGGTATTTTGGGGTAATTCCGAAGAGCTCATACGTGATGGGAATACATCTTAGGAAAGAGTTCACTCGCCCAGGTAAACTTGTTTCAATCTATTTTACTTTATTTATTATTCTGACTTATTGAATATTAATTTCTGGATTAATTGGTTTTATGCCACTGTGCAAATTAGCTAATTAGGAATATGTCATTGTTAGATTGCAAATTAAATTTATGCCATCATCAAATTATATAAATTAGAAATATGCCATTATCTCATTCCAAAAAGATTTAATTCTAAAAATACCATCATAAATACTCTCAATATTTTTCAAAAATCCCATATCGCCCTTGTTAATTCCAATAAATCACAACAATGGCTACAAGTTTCTTCTCTATCTGTTCCAAAAGGCTCCAAAACACCTATAAGTTAATTCATTCTTTCTCCTTCGTAAATTCAAAGTACCAGTTGATTTCCAAATCTATTTTGAAATACATCGTACATGATAGTTAATTAGAAAAAGGAATCTATTTAAGCTATTTCATAGACTGTTGAGCCCGTTTAGTTAATGTTGATATAATTATTTCATTTAGTAATAATATTTTTCTAATTTTAAATTTTTGTAGTAGCATAAAACTAATTTTTAATTTAGTGATAGCATTTTTCTAATTTCAAATTTTTGCAGTGGCATATTTAAAAGGGTAAATTTGGAAAATCAATTTTTCGATGGCAAAAAACTAATTTCAACTTTTTCTCAATGGCATAAAACTAATTTGTCATTTAGTGATGACATTTTACTAATTTCAAATTTTCACAGTGGCATAAATCTAATTAACCCTAATTTATTTGATTTAATTCTTAATCACAATTGGATTTTTTTTTGAAGCATTTGGTCTAACAATCTAAGGTGTATCCCCCACAAGTTGTGATTAAGTTTTGCCTAATATTCTAATCTGATAATGTTGTAAAATTGGTAAGATAAAAGAAATCGCAATTGAAACAGTAAGTATTGATTTAATTATTTGAATTGACTTAAGACGCATAAGGTCTTTGAAAAATATTGGATTGTTTGGTTTTATGTCACTGTGAAAAATAGTTAATTAGAGATATGCTACTGTTAGATTGCTAATTAGATTTATGTCATTATCAAATTGTGTAAATTAGATATATGCCATTATCTTATTCCTAAAATGATTAAATAGTAAAAATGCCATCCTGAAATCTCTCATTATTTTTAAAAATGTCCAAATTATCCTTTTGATAAACCCTAAAAGTTACGGTGAAAAAAAACACTAAAACTTTTGCAAACGCTAGCACTAAAAATTTCATTTCATTCACTTGTTGAATGATAACGGTAAGTCAAATTAATAATTTATTATTTGCTTATGTCACGATTAATAATTTCATTAACTCAAAGTACTTCTAGTTCTTATTTATTTTTATTTGCTTTAGTTTTCATGTCACCGATTGCAAAAGGTCACTTACATGAAATGATTATATTATTTGCTTATGTCAGTTAATAATTTATTTTAGTGATGATATTTTTTTTAATTTAAAATTTTTGTAGTGGCATATTTAAAAGGGTAAAATTGGCAAATCAATTTTTCGGTGACATAAATCTAATTTTTACTTTTTTACAGTGGCATAAAACTAATTTATCATTTAGTTATGTCATTTTACTAATTTCAAGTTTTCACAGTGGTATAAATCTAATTAACCCAAAAATATTTGATTATGTACAATAAATTGATTTGAAGAGACCCCTATGTGTAAAATTATCATTCATCTCATTGGATTCTTTTTTTCTGAAGGATTTAGAAAATCTCAATAATATTCTGTTTTGTAGAAAAATAGACCAACATTCGATTGTCAAGTAATTGATTATTGGATTAAAATTTTAAAATATTTATAATGATATATTGATATTTCTGTTCTACTACTATTTCGTTGCTAAAATGAAGTTGATTAGTACAGATTTGAAAATTCCGGAGGTAGACCAGTAAATAATATAAAATAAATAGATTCTAAATCGGTTATTAGAACTTTGTTATATCTATTCTATACACATATATCTTTCAATTTTGTTCGTACTAGTTTCCTACATTTTCGAACTGGACATAATATTCAAATTGGAATTTGGAATAAAGCGCTTCTGTGGCGTTCCATCTCAATAGAAACTCTGTATATTTTTAAAGTTTTATTGTTATTGTTAGATCTATAATTATTTCACAATTTCAGTAGTGAAAATTTAAATTTCAAGTAACTGAGTGGAATAATCTGATTTCATAATTTGTCTAACTCTAGCAGTTGATTGCTAAATTGTATCAGATTCTCTAAATTAATTCATTTTCTCAAAATGGGATCTGGATCGATAATATTCATTAGTTCAACAAAATAAAGTTTTTATTGGATTTAGAATTAATAAGTGTCCAGAATAAATCAAAACTTGGTAAATAGGCTAATATATATTTAATTGAGTATTTAATTAGTAATCTTGATTTAGAATTAAACCTTGTATATCCTCTAGAATCAAGAGTTCTTCTCCACAATTCTAATTTCCTATTGACCCATGTCTTACGCTCATCGACTAACACCACATTGTCGGCAAAGAGCATACATCAATGAATCTCTCCCTGTATAACTTTCGTGATCTCATCCATCACCTAAGAAAAAAAATAAACGGGCTCAAAGCTGACAATACTTTTTAATAACAAAAAAAATATTACCGCTTGCATCAGCTCTTCGACTAAGCATGTTTAGATTTTCCTTTTCTTCTTTCCTTATTTTTTTTTATACAGTGTGATAGTGATAGGACTGTTCTTTTTTTTTTGTAATATTATTTGAGTAATGCTAGAATCAAACATATAGGACGTCAAACACGATTCAAACGGTCGATCCAAACCGCTCAATATGATCTCTATATTAAAATATCTTTGATAATCAAATTTTATATTTTTTTATATTTTCTAACTATTTTTTTTTGAATTTTCAAAATTGAAGGGTTCAAAACTTTTTAGATTGAGCATATTGAAAAATTCCAAAAAAATAGTAAAAAAATTTGAAAAAATATAAAATTTGGTCTCCATGAAGATTTTATAACACAGAACAATTTGAGCGGCTTGGATCGGCCATTCTAATTTTAAAAATAAAAATTTCATCGCGTTGGACAAGTGTACGTGTCCTATATATTTGACACTAGCAACTCCCATATTATTTACCTTTTAACTTTGTAATCTTTATTTTTGTTTTAATAGAATCTGTTGGTGTGATAATTTCCACCTAACCCTCAAAAAGATAAGAAAAATCCTCCAAAGGCACAAAGAGAATACAAATTTTGAATTTGACTGCCGTCGGATAGGAACGGGCACTTGCTATGTAGCACCGGACATGATCAGATCTACTTTTCTAACCGCCTAATTTCTATCGAATAATGATTATAATGTCACAAGTAAAAAGTCATGGATGACGTGCAACAATTATAAGACAAGTTTCAGAATTATATTCTACGTGGTTGTTCTACTTAAAAAAAAAATACCTTCTGCAAATTCTCAATCTTAGATTTTTAACCAAAAAATATATAAAAATGTGCTCCCAAACTATAATGATGTACCAATTGAGAAAATAGAGGATGTGCCTATAATGACGGAGACGCAGAAGCAATTTCCACCATGGACTTGAGCTCCTTCCACACTTTCGTTGAGAGATCCGGTCTATTCTTTCTGATTGGATCACTGCATCTAAGGCCCAATGATATCATCTTCTTGGCCTCCTTCAATGGCCAGGAACCAGCCGAAGGATCAACTAATATATTCAATGTGCCCTTCTTTTGCGCCTCCTCTACCAAGTTCCTTATTCCTCGTGGGTCTTTGCAAGTAGCTAGGCGCAACAGCATAATGCCAAATGAATACACATCATAATGTGGAGTTATCTTCCCCATTGACAAGAAGTCCGGGTCCATGTAGGCAAGCGTTCCCTTTATACGATCTGTCCAGTGGTATGGTGTACTTGCGCTATCAGTCCAATCTAGTTGACGACAGAGGCCAAAATCACTGATTTTGCTGACATTGTTTGAGTCAAGAAGAATGTTGTCAGGTTTGAGATCACCATGCACAATGCCATGGGGTTTGCTACAGTGTAAGAAACTTAGTGCAGAGCAGATTTCAAATGAAATACAAACTCGGGCTTGCCATGATAGGGGTAGCATGTTGTTTTTGCACTTTAGACGGTCTTCTAGGCTACCATTTGGCATGTACTCGTATACAAGTGTGCGGGTCTCTACACAAGCACCTATGAGCGTCACAAGGTTTGGATGCCGGATCTTGCCAAGAGTTTCAACCTTGATGTTTAAAATAAGGAGATTCTTAGTGTTGAAACCACAATGGTTAACCTAACAATTAATCAGTAATTCCAGAATATGTTTTCTCCTACAAGAGTAATGAATGCTCAAAAAACTATACATAAACACACACACACGGAAAATGCACCCAGTGCCTGCCAACACAGCCAAAATAGCAAAGTTCTAAATAACTTACATTGCGTAGTATGTATGTAGCTTGCTGTTTACTTGTATATATTGCAATGATTCAGCTACTGATGTTTATCATTACCATTTTAGCAGAAGAATTACATTATCCAAAGAAATACCCAAAAGGAAATTTCAAATTCATTTTATTGATGGTAGAACTAAATGATGTTAAAAGCACTATGAGAACACGTTTAAAGGAAAATCACCAAGGGGCCGTTTGGATCGCTTAGGAATAAGAGGAATCTATTCCTAGGCCGAAAACATTGGAAAGTGTGTAATTTTGTGAAGAGTTTAGATAGTTAGGAATAAATTTCCGTCCGAAATAGGCTATTCTTCCTTATTCCTTACCCATCCAAACGGCCCCCGAGTCATTTTTAAAGGTATAAAACAAGTAGACGTTTTAAGAGATTGGTGATTTCCCATTGAAGGTTAGAAGTTTGAAATTGACGAGGCTTCCTTCTTCCCCTGTTTTTCCTAGTACTTTACTAGAGTAAGTACTACAAAACACTCCTTTAAATAAAAATGTAAATTTGTTGATTGAGTACCTCCTGATTGAATTCATTCGCTCCTTGGCTGCTTCCATCTTTTAACATCTTTATTGCAACAGTAGTTTTGTGGAGGATTCCCTTATAGACAATACCAAAACCGCCTTCTCCAAGTTTACATGACTCATCAAAGTTGTTGGTTGCATCTTGGAGCTCCAAATAACTGAATTCAGCAAAGCATCCAACAAATTGCCTGCAAGGAACTTGCTGCTCCGACAATTGGCGTAACTCTTCAACTTCCTTTATAGCATTGTCCCTTTCAGACATCAGTTGTTCAATGCGATTCTGAGCCTTTGAAAGTTCAAGTTGAAATGCAAGTCTCTCTTTGTTTGCATTATCAGGCTCATTTTGCATTTTCTCATCTTCTGATGTTTGACATATGATGGTTTCATCTCTCTTGCATTTGAGAAACAGGTCAAACTGTTATTAGTATAACTCACAACAATGCATGTCTGTGTATGTGCATCTTCGTGTGTGAAGGCTGTTTACAACAAATCACCGGGTGCTATAGTTCCAAATCTCAAATCAAGATTTGAACAACAAATTATAATTCTTTATGTCAAATAATATCTTTCATATTTTATATCTTGGAGCTTCTTCATATATGGAATAAAATCATTGTTGTTAGACAGTTCAGAATATTTTAAATCAACAGATTTTTATTGTGCCGCTCACAATGAATGGCTTGGAATGCCTCTTCATATAAAAAAAAAATTGAGACATGGAGCTGCAGCACCAACAGATTTTGTGCAAGGACCCATTGACCCTTTTAATCAGTCAAAAAAGTCGATAGAGCCTGAAAGATGAACATACCTTCTGCCTGGATTGAACCCTCCAAAACCAACTGGACTTCTCATTTGACTTCATTGTGCTGTCAACAAATACAGTTTTCTGGTAACCAAGCTGACGAAGTTACACAAGATGATATGCTGTAATTAGTTGTTGTAGTAAATGCAGTAAAGTTGTACAGCTTTTTTTTTTCCAAAAAAAGTTGATTTTTATTTTTAATGGAAGGAACCTACTTGTTTTGGAGATTGTGCCTTACAAAGCCAGAAAAATTCATCTTCTGATTTCTTTGATCTTCCTATATGGCTTATATTCTGGCAATTATATTAACATGTATGAAGATACATAAGAACTTCTACAGACAAAAAATATATATATATTTTTTGTTAGCATGCACAAATAGTTTAATAGATGGCTAAAACCTGAACTAAAACAAAAAGAGTAAATGAAAAACATGAAAATTTGTCTCCTAAGAGAATGAGAAGCGTCTCTGACTGGAATTCGTAAAAATTCAATATAACTTATCAAAAAGAAATCCCAACAATCGTTTAATTTAATAATAAAGCAACAATATACTATCTTCTGAATTACCATGTTCACATATAACTTGCCAAAAAAGAGAAATCATAAATAACCATTTATATTTATTAAACAACATTATATATAGTTATATACTATCTTCTGGATATACAATGTATTTTTTTATCTTTTGAAAATCTTGCTTACCATAATCCTAAAGAGTACACAATTTACAATTACAATCTCAAAAATATATATATTTTTTTGCGTTTCGAAAAATCTTTGCCTACCATATTCCTAAAGTCTACAACTTATATTTCTGATATCTCAAAAAATGATGTACTATTCAAATCTGTTAAGGCTATAAGTTCTCTTAACTTTTTGGTGCAAGTATTTGAAAAAGAGAGCTTATGAACAATAACATTTCAAGAAATTTAGGGAGAATTTCCAATGAAGGTCCTTTCTTATCCATAGCCCTTCTCCAAAGAAACCTTCCTGAATCTTCATCTTTTTTTGGTTCACAAGGTGATTCAGCTGAAACCAGTTCTGAAGTTCGCACATCTATAGCCTGTTAAGAACAAAATAATTACATGTGAAATGAGGGGAAAAAATTTAAGTAATATAGATAGATAAGAAGGTCGGACAGCATGCTTCTTTTGTTTCTCCGTTTGTTTCTTTTTACAATAATCAAGTTAACATCTGCTTTCCCATTTGATTCAGTAATTCTATGTGAGTCTTTTTAAAGGCCGTCCTTATTCCTTAACATACAATGCACTTCATACCAAAAAAAAAAACACTAAAAGTATCTAGAAATTTATTACGATAACCAAAACTTTATTCACGCAAGTACCAAACTGGTTGTCCGTCTGGCTATCCACGGTACTTGTGATATGGCACATCCCCTCGCAATATACTCATCAGAATTTGTAACTTCTATTGGCTTCACCCCAAAAACTTCTTTTATAATTTCAATGATTGATGGCAAAGAGCACCCACTTCCAACAACCATACACCGATCAAAGCCAGAGTCGACAAATGCCTTCTCCAGTGCCTCTTTGATTGTTTTCAATATTGGGGCACTCATGCTTTCAAATTCTTTCCTCGTTATGGACCCCTTAACGTCCTTGAAACCTGAAAATCCAAAAGGAAGCCGCACCATAAATGCTTAGTTTTTTCTTCAAACTCTCACAGGCATCATTGAGGCGAACACAGGCATTGGCACTTTTATAAACATTAATAAAATACTTCTTTCTAACCATTCTTGCAAAATGCATAAACAACATTTTAGTGAGGTCCCTTCCTCCCAGTGATCGAACATAAGCCTGATACAATATCTTGGTGCACCCTTTTGTATCATATAAACTTGGAGGTCCATATGCCGTATTGAACTCAGCAAAGCAAACTTGAATGCTGGCAAATCCAATATGGACAAATGCCACGATGCCACTACTTTTCATGTGGCAGCTATTTTCGTACCCCAGGACCATAGCAGTTGTCTCATCAAGTAGGCTGAGGGACGTCAACCCAGCAACTTTTGCAGCTTCAAGTACATTATTCCTTTGCTCATCTGTAAAGTAAATTGGTACTCCAATACAGCGAGGATAACTACTATGATTTACAGGATACTCTTTACTAGCTAAAAATTCTAAATAAGATATCAACATAGCTAGGATGTCTGTAGGGCTAAATGCTCTGTCCTCTCCCATGCATTCACTATGGATTAAGGGATAGCCATCAGGGCCTTCAATTACTCTATATGGAAGGAAATCAAGCTCTGCTTGCAGCACTGGGTCGGAAAACTTCCGTCCCAAAAGATGTTTAATTTTAGAGAGATGCCCATGGAGATGAGTAGTAGTGTATCTACAGAGGTCGTCCGGGCTCCACACGTTGTTATCAGTGAATGAAGTATCAATTCTCCAATCGCATACTGTCATATGGCAACTTTCATTGCCCAAATCATGGCCCACAGTGCTCATCTGATCTGGTGACAGAGCTCTCTGTTTTTTCTTGGTTCCTGATTTTAACAAAGGAAAGATATAAATATTAGTAATAAGATAGATACGTTCATCCATATTATATGGCTAACATTTCTGGGAACAACCTTATGAGAACAACAACTACATATGTGAATGCAAATAAACAGTAAAGAGCAACCCCTTCAATGCTTAATTTATATATCAAAACTGCTTTTTAACAGAGTTTTGATGAATAGGTCAAAGTGACAATCCAGAACCTAATTTTTTAGCTTTAATTTTCCTGAAAAGATATCTAATATAAACTGAACCCAATATCAGGACCAGAGGCAAGTGTAGGCCAATCACTGGAGCTCAGACAGTCAACAAATCTGGTCGGCTTTGTCATGAACACAGTCCTGACCCATCCTAACCACAAAATAACCAAGCCTTTTCTGAAAAAATTTTCGACACTAGCTGACAAAGCTATTTGATTTGACGTGAAAATAGTATCATCTGATAGTAGTTTAATTATTATAAATCTTTATTTTTTCAAAAAAATGGTAAGGGTTGGTAAACTTCTCGGCTTACTATCACAGGTTCTGTTGCAAACTGATCACCATGATCCCTATTTTTATACTGGCTTTAGGACTCCAACTGTCCAGATATTAAACTGAACTTTATATATAACTTTATTTCACTTGGTCTAACTTTTCTATTTGCCAGCCAATACCCACAGTCACCAATGCATATGTCCCACCTGGACAGATTACTCCTCACCTCCATAGTTGATTCACTATGAGGAAAGCATATCAGCTTATAGCAGAAGAACAACATACCACACAGTTCGATGATACTGAACTCTAGAAAGCTATCTGGACTCGTTGGAATCCTCTACAAGAATTAAAATGTTCTTATGGAAAGGCTGCAAATGGTGGTCTATCCCTCGGTGCCACATATGCAGTTAGATTTGGACCCCCCCCCCCCCTCCTGTGCTCTATCTGGCGAAATGACAGATGACCAACAGCACACTTCCATTTCCCATGTCAAATGGTCAGAGTAATGTGGTTGGGACCAACCTAGGATAAGTCTGATAGGCTGTCAGCTAATTTGAAGCATATTCTGATACTACTATGAACTTACTTCGATCCAAACCAGTTCCTTACATTCGTCAATTTGATGTGGACCTTCTAAGAAGGAAAACATTCATCATATCATTTAGGTCGCCCTGCAATTAGATATATGACCGTTGCATCAACTCTATTATAAGACACCAACAAGTGAATTCCAGCAAGGACTTCGGCTGGTCCACCTGAACACCTACCAGTATGTGATGCCATATCATTGTTTCATGAAAGAGGTCAAAACTGGGAATGGGCTTATAACATTGGAAAGGGCTACAATTAATTGAATATGGCACACTCACTTCTCCATACAGAAGTAAAAGTGTTTTAGTGTGGTTCTAATTGCGGTGAGAAACGAAGTAATAGAGAAATACACATTTTACGCAAATTGGCAGGATCTGCAGCAAGTGCTCCCAGGAGCAAGACGTCCAAAAGTAATTGAATGGCCGCTAGCTAAACCATTAGAACAAATTGGCAGGATCTGCAACAAGTAGTGGACCTACTGATGACACTCAAACAGAATCCACAATTTATCTGTAGGTGCATACAAGGGTAGACAACACAACACTAGTACACTATGGCTCATCACCTTGCAAATTATGCAAGTAAGGATCCATAATATCTCTTAAGTTAATTTAATTTTTATTTATTCCAACAATCTGACGTAATGCTTACTGGCCTTGCAGTACCAAAAAAGTAAAAAAAAAAAAAAAGCAGAAGTTAATAGGGGCCGTGAGTAAGTTTCAATGGATCATACTTTTGAGAAATAAGCAGGTGATAACTGTTCTAGCCATTATAACCTGACGATTACCATGTCTGGATTGTAGCTAATGACCGCCCAAATAAAACTAAAAATATTTTCGTGCCCCAAATTGCTTTAGAGGAGTTTCTGGTTGTAGCCTGATTCCATTTGCCAACTAATTACCACTGGATCATTTTACCGAACGCTTTGTGTGTGTAGAATTTTGATCAATTGAACAACAAACTTGACACCCAAAGAACTAGTAAGCAATATTCATAGAGTGAAAACTCATAGAATGATTATGTAGGCTGTAAATACTTACAAAAACAAATGGACACAAAATCCACTCCAGGCCAGCAGCTTTAGTCAGCAGTGGAGGTGAAAGATGACCACTTATGTCGCCCTTCTACTCTCTTTCTCAAAACATTCTTTCATTTTTCTTTTCTTTTATATTTATTTTACCTTTTACACTTTTAGTTATCCCTCTGTCCGGCTGTCCCCCACTCGCAAAAGTCATATATGGGGATGTTTGGAACCCACGGAACAAGAACTTATTCCCAAACCCACGGAACGACTAGTGTTAGGTATGGCGAGTCGTCGCTTAGTCGACGCTACGCGTGGACTATTCTCATTTTTCGTTAGTGCTGCCGTGCTGGCTACTTGATTTGCTAGGATACAATCTATTTGATTTATTTTGTTATGATTTATGAAAGGGGCTAATCTCCACTAGTAAATTGGGTTTGTGTTTCTTTTTTGTTTTTATTGCGCTTTCCTTCTAAAAATAAATGAAATATGCCTACGGCCTTTTCCGCCAAAATAATTTATAATAGATAGGCGCAGGACGGTCCCGCACGGGACGGTTCACAGCCATCCAACCGTCTGATCTGTTTGGACAGCTTGGACCTATGAATTTCATTATGTACGAGCTCCCTTAAATATTGAGGTTAAATCAGACGAGTAGAATTGGTGCGCTCCTGCGCGGTAGGCCTGAGTGCGCGGAACTAGATCTCAATTCCACGATAAGGAGCCCCCGAATGAATTTATGTAAAAGAGTCCATGGTCCCACCAATTAATCCGAATCCGCCTTATTTGGTCTGAATGGGACTGGGTCCAGTGAATGATCAGATCTTGTGTGCTTATTTGGATCTTTTTATGTGCTATATATTACGTACGAGTTATTATCTATATTTTCATTACAATGAATATATAAAATGTTGAAGGTGCAGCAGCTCCATTGGGCCTTCACGAAGCCCAGTTGAGAGCATGGAAATTACAAGGCCGAAAATGCAATTTCTAGATTGGTCTTGTACCGACTTTGATCATTGTAGAAATTTCTAGAATTGTTTAGTACAATCATGTATTTATAAAAAAGTCGGTGTATGTTCTAGAGATTACTTTTAACCGACATGTACATGTATAAATAGGCCATAACCAAGAACCAATGAAATAAGAGAGTGTATGAGAGATAGTGTATAATTGTATTCCTTCAGTTAGTAATAAAAGAGTGTTATAAGAAAACAATCCTCTCAGTTAATCCTATAGCTCCAGATAGATACGAGATAAATTACTCAACAATTGGTATCAGAGACAGGTTGGTCAAACGCGGGCATAGAAGGAGTAGCGACGTATTAGTGGAGATCGAAAGAGCATCTTAGACGATGGCTTCAAGTGTCGGCGCAAGCATGGCGCAGTCAATGGTTCCTATATTCACCGGAGAGAACTACGACATTTGAAGGATCAAGATGCAGACGTTGCTACGATCTCAAGGATTATGGGACATCGTAGAGAACAGCTACACCGAGCATGCTGAACCGATGGCGCAACAGAAGAAACAGTTGGCGGAAGACACAACGAAGGACGCCAAAGCATTATTTCTAATCCAGCAAGGTATTGCCGAGAATCTATTTTCGCGTATCATTGGCACGAAGAAGGCGAAGGAAGCATGGGACGTTTTGCGAGAGGAGTTTCAAGGATCTGCAAAAACAATTGCGATGAAGTTGCAGACCTTGAGGAAACAATTTCAGAATCTGCAAATGAAGGAGTCAGAGAAGATAAAAGAGTACTTCACAAGAGTAATCGAGATCGTCAATCAAATGCGAGCATATGGCGAAGGTATGTCAGATCAAAGAGTTGTTGAAAAGATCTTGATCAGTCTGCCAGAGAAATATGAGCATATCGTCGCAGCGATTGAGGAATCGAAAGATTTATCAACTCTTTCGGTTCAACAATTGATGAGCTCGTTGGAGTCACATGAAGAAAGAAGGTTACAACATGGGGTGAATTCGAACTCGGCGGAGCTAAACTCGGTTGAAACAG
>JAMFTS010005295.1:0-27862 GCA_028095005.1 Rhynchospora pubera | reverse complement strand
CTCATAGATTGTTTAGGGATGAAAAGGTTTTCTTTGGTCCATAACCTCATGAAACCGTATACACACAATGTATATCTAGAAACCATTTATTGTGTTGCTTGTATCTGGGTACTGTCGTTCTGACGAATAACATCATTGAGTTGCTACTTTGAAAGATAGAAAAGCCAAAATTTAAAGCAACAGCAATTCCACGAGGCCTCTCCAACAAGTAGAAATAATGCACTAGAAAACATTGATGAGATAGTCCGCTTAGATTTTTCCAAAAGCTACTTTCATTTGACCAACTTTTCCCATATATAGAACTTGATGTGTTGCAAAACTTTCTCTTGCTTTGGAGTAACCTCGGCAAGAGTTTTAACTTCAAAATTTGTTGGATTCATTTCAAATAGCAAATTCAACTTTTCTCTTCTTATATATAATAATATAAGTAAAACTTCTAGTAAGAAAACTGATCGAATAAAGTAAGTGGGAGTTTCATATCTAGCCTATCGAATCATCTTCAAGTCATGACAAATTCAAACAGATCTAATTTACAAGTGATGTACTTAGAAATCAAATTTATAAATACTTGAATTGATTTCGTGTGACATTTAGTGATAAAAAAAATAAAGACTTAAAAGTTCCTTTTGAGGCGTCATTAGTTAATTATTAGCTCACTACCTATCATGTAAATAAAACACCTCATTAAAATTGTAAGTTTCACTGGTTTCCGGGAAATAAAACATTTGTAAACAAAATATAGGATTTAGAATCTCCAATTGAGTATAATTACCTTTATTTAAAAAAAAACGATTTACTGTTCGACAAATTGAAAATCTCATTAATAACTTTGTTGTCCCTAATTTAAAGGCCTAGAGGGGGGTGAATAGGCACAAAAGCAGAGTTCTAAACCGGTATGGTCAATATTTGGTTCAATTCAAACTTGGTCTAACAAAAACAATCAAAACACAAGCAATTCACAATGCAAGGAAAATAAAGAGAGAAGAAAAGAAGTGACACGCGATATATTACGGAGTTCCGACCCGCTAGGAAGTGCTAGCCTTAGTCGTACGTCTCCGGGAGTTCCGCAACCTCGAAATGGGCGCGCTCCGTTCAATTCCACAACGAACGGGACTACAAATTCGAACCAAATCACCTTGTTACAATCACTCTCAAGGTGGATTGGCCTAACTCAATTAAACAAGCTCAAACACTCAAGGGATTGAGGCTCTAACCAAATCACTCAACAAATCTAGCAATTAACACTAGTGGATTGGTTTGCACACTCTAATCTCAATGATTTTGCTAAAATAATGCTCAAACACAAGAGAGAGTAATGTCTAACTGGTTGGAGCTCAAAAGGGAGGAATTTCAAAGGTTTCAAAAGTGTCTAAACAGTTCCAAGAGGCCCCATATATATAGAGGGCGCCAACAGCTCCAAAAACCAGTCAAGACAGACTCTACCGTTATACAACGCTATATGCCGTTGTACAACGCCGAAATAGCCGTTGAAAAATCAAACGGTCACAGACAATAACGTTGTGAGTTGTCAGAGCATTGTGTAACGTTGTATAGCGTTGCACAACGCTTCAGCAAAAATCCAAGGCAGAAGCTCGACAGTTCCGTTGGAACTTGTCAGAGCATTGTGTAACGCTTGGTAGCGTTGCACAATGAAGTCAAGAAAAGAATCAAGGCAGAACTGACAAACTCAAACAATATTGTCAGAACGTCATACGACGCTGACTGGCGTCACACAACGTCGCCGTTGCACAACGCTTTTCAGCGTTGGCCAACGCGGACAGAGCGACGGAGCGATGTCTGAGCGAAGTTTAGAGCGTCACACAACGCTACGATGCATGGAACATGGCAGCATGCATGCAGCATCGATGCTGATCGATGTCTGAGCAATGCAGAGTTGCCTGCTTCAGACTACGTTGTACAACGCTGAACAACGTTACACAACATAGGAGCGGAAATGTTGTGTAACGTTACTTAGCGTTGCACAACGTTCTGACAAGGGGAAATAATAGATTTAATTGGTTTAAAAGCAAATGAACTAACGTTGCACAACGCTACGGAGCGTTGTGTAACGCTGTTCCAACCTTGTCAGAGATTTTGCAATTTAAGAGCGAATTAACTCTGCGTTGTGTAATGGCAACTGGCGTTGTATGACACTGGACAGAAAAAACTGAGCATTTTACCAGCAAATTGATTGAGATTAGTTTAGAGTTTAAATAAACCTTAACTAATGATTCTAACTAGACCAAAGCAATCTCTTGAAGCTCCAAACTAAGTGCCACACTTGCTTTAATCCATTCTTCAATAAATCTAGCTATAAAGCACTAAAAAGAGATGTTAGTTTAAGGGTTTCGGTGTTGTTTTACAAATCGGCAAATCGAGAGAAAATGTTTAACCAACAATCTCCCCCTTTTTCCGAGTTGCAAAACAACACCTAAGGTAAATTTGGGACTTGATACAACAAGGCGGAATACCACAAATTACCTAATTCTCCCCCTTTTTTGCAAATAGGGAAAAGAATACCCAAAACGCCCTTGATTATAAACCATAAAGATCCTCCCCCTTTCGAAAAGAATTTGGCCACTAAGTTCATTTGATTAGGGGTATCTAACAAGGTTTAACGAAGGCATAAACTAACAATTATAGACCATGCATGCATATTAAAAGAAAAAGAGCTAATTATATAAAAAAAAACGAAGCCATTTAGCACAACCATAATTCATTAAAACATAACATAATTCATGCAACATCCATATAACAAAACAAAGCCATTTAGCACCACTTAGTCATTCAAAACAACGAAAAAAGCACAAAATAGATACGAAAGGCAAAGAAACTACGAAAATCAAAATAAAGAGAAAAGAGAGGGCTAAGGCTTGGAGACGGTTTCGGCTATGATTACTCCTCATCATCATCACCCTCGCCACTACCGGATCCCCTCTTGAGATGGAGCTCCATCTTTCCCCAAAGGTTGATCATCTCATCCTTGAGATGAGTGATCGAGGCATCGGTCTTGGCTTGGTAAGCGGTCAAATTCTCTTCAATTGTGTTGAACCGCGTATCAATGTGAGTTGGCAAGGCGGCAAATTTGGCATCAAGGTAGGCATGGAAGTCTTGAGGTGCGCCTTGACCCTCCATCCGTCCGCCGGGCACATGCAAGGGTTCATTGCCTATCTCCTCGTATTGATTGACGGTGGCATTTGGTCGGAAGATATAGTTATTGCGGTGGAATGCACCGGGCACAACGGAGTCATCGTCTTGGGTCGTCTATCCGGTACCGGTTAGATGTGCCATGAGGTTTTCGGGATGAGCAATGGCATTCTCGGGCACAGGTTCGCCCCAAAGAGGTGTGTCATGAGGGATGCCGCTTTCAATGAGAATGGATTGAATGATGTGGCCATAAGGGAGAGAGAACCGAGGAGAGTGATCGGCCCGAGTCATGTGAGCAAGAATAATGAAAGGGAGATTGACCTTTTGATTCATTTCGAGAAGAGAGCGAAGGAGAAAGACGGCAAACCGCTCCACGTTGGTCTTGATTGTTGCCTTCGGAGTGATAATGTTATTGATGAAGAGGAAGAGAAGACGGTGCAAGGCCGGTAGTTCGGTGGCAGTAAATTGGTGAACGGTGTAGTTCCTCCAACAATAAAAGAATCGGTGAAATTCTTCATAAGGGGGCAACTCACGTGGCCAAGTGGCATGGATGTAAATCTCCAAATTATCATTGTCGAGGCCGAGAAGATTGGCCAAGCTTTCCTCGGTGATGGAGATGTGGCGACCGAGGACATAAGAGTTGGCGGTTGGATGGCCATCGATCCACGTCATGGTGAGATTTGCATAGAAGAGCTTGACTAATGACGGGTTGTACGGTTGAGAATGCGCGAGAAGACCCGCCCTGTTCCAATATTCAATCCTTTCTTTGATCCAATTCAATTCCCTTGGATTCAAATGGTAAACACCAAACGGGTCCTCAAAGAAAAAGCACTCGGAACACTCGCGATTGACATCACGGTATTGGCAAAAATGCATGAAAGAGGCCGAGTCTTTGAAGAGGTAAGTGTTGGAAGAGGAAAGGGTCCAATCCACGGGTACGGGTGGTATTTCCATTGGGATCGGTTGGTCGGTTTGAACCGGTGGGTTGGATGAGGAGGCACCCTTAGGGTTGCGCTTAGTCCGTTTGTTGGTAGCGGTTTTTGGTGCCATTGAGAATTGAGAGAGAGAGGATGAGGTTAAACCTTAAAATTGAAGAGCGGGAGAGGATGAGATGACCTTGGAGAGCACAAAACCGAAGCCGATCGAAAATCCGACGGTCGGATCGCCGGAATTGACGGTGATGGCGGTGGCTAGGGTTTCGGTAGATTGAGAGATAGAGAGAGAGAGAGAGTGATTTGAGGGTATGAGGGTGGAGAGGTGAGCGAGGAGAGTTTGTGGGTGGTTTTGATTTGAGTGGAGAGTAAGAGTAGAGAGAGTATTGAGAGAGAGAGATTGAAGGGGTGTGAGTAGAGAGAAAGAGAGAAAAAATGGAGTAGGGCTCGGGTAAGAAAGAAAGAAGAAGAGGAAGAGAAAAAGGTGGGGTCGCGTCTGTTAAAATCGCCTCCACCGTTAAGTAACGCCAAAGGGCGTTGTACAACGCAGGAGTCAAAACAGCGAAAATTGAGCAGAGACTGACTGCTCCGTTGTACAACGCTGAGTAGCGATGGGTAACGCTACAACTCAGCGTTGTGCAACGTTAAAGGGCGTTGTACAATACTAAAGCCAAACAAATAAAAAAATTAAAATAAAAATAAAGAAATAAAGCAACGTCTTACAACGATGGACAGCGTTGTACAACGTTAAGTAAAAACAAGAGACTGGCGTTGTACAACGGTAAGTAGCGTTGTATAACGTTGAACGCGACAAATTTTGAAATTCAGTAAAATAAAATTAAAATAAAACAGACAGCGTTGTGCAACGTTACAAGAAAAAATCAAACAAGCGTTGTTCAACGATCAGCAGCGTTGTACAACGTTTATCTCGACAGAATTCAAAATTCAGCACAAATTCATTTTAAACTAACGTTACTCTTGCGTTGCACGACGCTGAATGGCGTTGTGTAACGGCAGAGTCAATAGAAAACTAGAAAATTCAGAAAATTAAGACCGAAATAGTTAAAAACTTATTTTTCATAATTTTCAAAAGAAATAATACCAATTTAAACTGAAATGAGCTCCAAACAACAAAGACAACAACATGATATGCATAAATTTAATCTTTGAGTTCAAGCATACCAAGCTTAAACCTAAGTTCAAGATGTTGTTGTGTTGGAAGAGGTTTAGTGAAGATATCGGCAATTTGCTCCTTCGTGTCGATGTAGACCAATTCCACATCACCTTTCTCAACATGATCACGGATAAAATGATGTTGTATCTCTATGTGGTTGGTTCTAGAGTGCAATACCGGATTTTTGTATATAAGGATGGCACTAGTATTGTCACACAAGATTGGTACCTTTTGGAAATCTAACTCAAAATCCCTAAGGGTTTGCATCATCCAAAGAAGTTGAGTACAACAACTACCGGCCGCTACATATTCCGCTTCCGCGGTGGAGAGAGCAACCGAAGTTTGCTTGCGACTAGACCAAGATACAAGTGAACCACCAAGAAATTGGCAAGTTCCACTAGTACTTTTGCGGTCCATACGGTCACCGGCAAAATCGGCATCGGTATAACCTAACAAGTCTAGTTCGGTTTGTCTACCATACCAAAGGCCTAGGTTTTGAGTACCCTTGACGTATCGTAAAATACGTTTTACCGCTTTGTGGTGAGATTCCTTAGGATTGGCTTGGTACCTAGCACATAGACATACGGCATACATAATATCCGGCCTACTAGCCGTGAGATAGAGTAGGCTACCGATCATGCCCCGATAGAGAGTTATGTCCATAGGCTTGTCTTTCTCATCCGCATCGATATTCGCACTTTTGCCCATGGGTGTGTCTAAACTCTTGCTATCTTCAACACCGAATTTCTTCACTAACTCCTTGGCATATTTGACTTGGTTTCACAAAGATACCATTCTTAAGTTGTTTGATTTGAAGCCCCAAGAAGAAAGTGAGTTCTCCCATCGTGCTCATCTCAAATTCACTACTCATCAAAGAAGAAAACTCTTGGGCAAGAGTTGCATTAGTGGAGCCAAAGATAATATCATCCACATAAATTTGCACAAGTAGCAAATGGTCATCTCTTTTCTTAGTGAAAAGAGTTGTATCCATTTTGCCCCTACTAAAACCATTGTCTAGAAGAAAGGTACAAAGTCTACCATACCAAGCTCTAGGAGCTTGCTTCAAACCATACAAAACTTTGTGAAGCTTATACACATGGTCCGGATTGAAATGGTCAACAAAACCGGGTGGTTGTTGGACATAAACTTCCTCATCTATCCAACCATTTAGAAAAGCACTCTTGACATCCATTTGGAATAGGGTAAAGCCTTTGTTAGCGGCAAAAGCCAAGAGCATTCTAATGGATTCAAGACGAGCAACCGGTGCAAAGGTCTCCTCAAAATCAATACCTTCTTGTTGCTTGAAACCTTGTGCAACCAAACGGGCTTTGTTTCTAACCACAATACCATCCTCACTTAGCTTGTTTCTATAGACCCATTTGGTACCAATAACTTGCTTACCCTTTGGTAATGGTACAAGTTCCCAAACTTGATTTCTTTCAAATTGGTTCAACTCTTCTTGCATGTCAACAATCCAATTTGGGTCAACATTGGCCTCTTTGAAGGATTTTGGTTCAAGTTGAGAAACAAAGGCACAATGACCAATAGTTTGGTGCAAACTAGACCTAGTCCTAACACCTTCCCTAGGGTCACCTATGACATTAGTAAGAGGATGAGAGGAAACTTCTCTAAGCACTTCGGGAGGCTCATGAACCGGTTGGGGAGACGGTTGAGGTTGAGGATCATCATGAGGCGTTTCATTTTGAGTTGTGTCTAAGATACCCTCCTCATGAGTCTCTCCCCCTATCAAAATGTCATCAACCCGGTTCAAAGGCTACTCAATGATCACCGGTGGTTGTGCTTGAGGTTGTAACTCGATTTCTTGTGTAGTTTCTTCCACTTGTGTACCTACAATAGAATTACCTTCCTTGGATTCCTCAAGGACTTTTTCATCAAATTTGACATTAATAGACTCAATAACTACCTTTGAGTTTGGCAAATAGACTCTATACGCTTTGCTTGTGGTTGAGTAACCAACAAAAATACCGGGCAAAGACTTGGCATCAAACTTGGTTACTTTAGGAGACTCATCAAGGACAAAACATTTGGAGCCAAATACACGGAAATAGGATATATTAGGAGTATGACCGAACCATAATTCAAAAGGAGTTTTCTTGAGTTGAGAACGAATAAATGCACGATTTACTACATGACATGCCGTATTTACCGCTTCGGCCCAAAGAAATTTGGGTACGACAAATTCATGTAGCATGGTGCGTGCTAATTATTGTAAGATACGGTTCTTCCTCTCCACTACACCATTTTGTTGAGGGGTGCGTGGAGCGGAAAACTCTTGTTTATATCCTTTTTCTATGCACAATTCATCAAATTTAGCATTTTCAAATTTCCTTCCATGGTCACTACGAATTCTAGAGATTTTCAACCCTTTTTCGTTTTCAACCCGATTGCTAAATTTAACAAAATGGTCAAATGCTTCTTCCTTGTGAGCAAGAAAGAAAACCCAAGTAAAGCGACTATAGTCATCTACCACCACAAAAACATACTTTTTCTTACTAATACTCAAGACATTGATTGGTCCAAACAAGTCCATATGAAGCAATTGTAAAGGTTGAGAGGTTGAGATGATCTCTTTGGTTTTGAAACTACACTTGGTTTGCTTGCCTTTCATGCAAGCTTCACACAACCCATTTAAGTTTAGTTTATGTGATGGAAGACCACGGACAAGTTTCAATTTCACAAGTTTCTTAATGGAGTCTAGAGAAACGTGACCAAGTCTTCTATGCCATAACCATGAACCGGTAGCTATGGCACTAAAGCATTGTTCACCATTTGTGAAGTGATCAAAGTTCAAGTAATAGACATCATTTTTTCTTTGTCCCGTGTAAACAAGAGAATTATCCGAAATTTGATGCACAAAACAAGAGGAGTGATCAAACTTCAAATAATATCCCGCATCACATAATTGGCTCACACTTAAAAGGTTGTAGTTGAGACCATCCACAAGGTAAACATTAAAAACCGTTAGATTTTGGTTTCCAACCGAGCCTATACCAATAATAGAGCTCTTCCTAAGATTATTGCCAAAAGTAACCTCACCACCATCAAAAGGTTCAAGTGTCTAAAAAAAAGATTCATCACCCGTCATGTGATGTGAACAACCACTATCTATGATCCAAGCACTTCTCTTGAATGATGATAACAAACAAACCTACAAGAATACATATTAGTTAGAAACAAACAACTAATATATTATTCTTGTAATCTCTCCCCCTTAAGATTTGACAAGAATACCCTTGGGGAAAGAAGATGGCTAACTAAGCCACACTCGAACCACTTCCACCAATCAAAACGGATGTGGAAGTGACTTTAGGAACCCAAATCATGTTAATTGAACCGGATGTATGAATTGCTTTCCTAACTTTGCATTCTAGTGTGACATGGCCATTATTACCACAATAGTTGCAACAAGCACAAGTTGGCTTGTTCACTTGTGAACTTTCTCTAACAAAATGGGTTTCAAAATGACGCCTAAGCTCCATGGCCCTAATCTTTGGATCCTTAGAGAAAGTGTATGATTGAGAGTTTCTCAAATTTGGTTTTTCAAAATTCTTTTTGTTTTGTTGAGAGACTTTTTGATTTCCCCCATTGGTTTGAGGTCTAGTGTGTTTTCTATTCCTATTCCCACCATTGTTTTGAAAAGGATGAAAACACCCATCGGGTCCCTTGAAATACAAGTTGCTTGGGCCCCGATTGTTTTGGAAGTTCTTTTGAGGTCTTTGAGACCCATTTCTATTCCTACCAAAACTCTTTTGAGCACCATTTTGAGAACCAACAAAATTCTTTTGCCCTTGCCCGTGAGTGTTCCTAACATTGGTGCTCTTGTGATAAAGTCTCTCATTTTGTGTTGGGCTTGACATGGTTCTTGGTCTAGAAAAGGATTGATTCCTCTTTTTGAAGCCAAGACCCGTTTTGTCATTGGGTTTTTGTCCCACAAACATTTTATCAAGATTCATCTTGGTGCTATGAGAAGCACTAGACGAACTTGAAGCCCTTTCATTTTTCAAAACATTTGTCTCACTCAAAGGAGTTTGACATTTTTCAAAAACACTTGGTTTTTCAAAACTTTCAATCATACCCTTATACCTTGCCACCAAAGATTCAAGATCATGCACCTTAGTCGTCAAAAGACTAATTTGCTCTTTTTGACTAGCAATAGTCTTAAGAGACTCATCAAGATAATCATTCAACCTATCAAATTGCAAGTTTGCATCATCATTCAAGCTCAAGTCATTCTCACTATCACAATCGCTATCACTACTAGAGAATGAGTTTAGAAATACCTCATTTGTGACCTTAGGCATTTCAATGGCAATTGTGGATGGTTCCTCTTGGATAGTCGTTGGAGCTTGTGTGAAAGTCGATGTAGAGGATGATGCTTCATCAAGGCTAGCTTTGCTCAATGGATGCACATAGATGTTTCCTCGGTTGAACTCATTGAAGACCTCCTTCACCAAGTCATCTAGGTCGTCATCCACCGGCATCACCACATCATTCACTTGAGCCACAAGAGCAAGGTTGTCGAAATCGCACTCGGATTCCGAATCGGATTGAGAGGATGAGCTCGAATCGGAATCGTTGTCCCAAGTTGCTTGCATGGTTTTCTCACCCTTCCTCTTGCTCTTGTAGTGTCCCTTCTTGGACTTGAATCGGCCATCACCCCTTCTCTTGCCACCATCTTCCTTGTCCTTCTTCAAGTGAGGGAAGAGCTTGAAGCAAGAGTACATGGTATGACCTTCTTTTTGGCACACGAAGCAAAGAGCTCTTTCGTCATTCTCAAGTCTTTCTTTGTTGAACTTTCCCTCAAAGATCATGATAGCTCGAAACATCTTTGAGAGAACGGCTCCTTGCTTATCCTCATCAAAGTCGATGATGCCTTTGGCCTTGTCACTTGAGTGGCGGTGTCTCCCTTGGTGGTTGTCATTGTGGCGGTTCTTGGAGGGGGATGCCTTGTTGTCTCTTGCCGCCAATGCCACGGTTTTGGGCTCATACTTCAACTCTCCAAGTTGCTTGAGCTTCTCTTCCACGCACCGGTAATGGGTATAGATGATCTCCGGTGTGAGGTTGTTGTGGGACCTTTGTTGTGTCTCAAGAGTCGAGATGAGAGTGTCGAATTGAGGTCTTCCCACCAAAGCCCTAAGCAATCTTCCTATAACACGACTATTAGATAGGGTCTCTCCTATGTTAGTGAATTCATCGAGCAATTGTATAAACCGAGTATACATCTCCTCGATGCATTCACCTTCCCGTATGCGGAAATTATCCAATCTAGACTCTAACTCAAATTGTCGAGAGTTTTTTATTAGAGAATTTCCCTCATAACAGTTCAAGAGAGAAACCCACATTTCATGTGCACTAGTAGAGCTACCAAAATTGGCCGCTATGGACTCATGTACCGAATTTAACAAGACATTCACGGCATTATCATTCTTGGTCCTAATTGTCTTAGAGGCATGGGTTTTTCTACCTTCACTATCAACTATTGGTGTATATGGCTTATCAACAACCTCCCAAAAATCAATCAAGTTGAGATAAACAACCATACATCTCTTCCAATAACGGAAGTTCTTGCAAGTGGAACCAAACTTGTCCGGTTTTTCTGTCACCCTAGAAGCCATTAATCGAGGTTATCTACCTAACAAGATGGTCAAAAGATAACCCCTGCTCTGATACCACCTTGTTGTCCCTAATTTAAAGGCCTAGAGGGGGGTGAATAGGCACAAAAGCAGAGTTCTAAACCGGTATGGTCAATATTTGGTTCAATTCAAACTTGGTCTAACAAAAACAATCAAAACACAAGCAATTCACAATGCAAGGAAAATAAAGAGAGAAGAAAAGAAGTGACACGCGATATATTACGGAGTTCCGACCCGCTAGGAAGTGCTAGCCTTAGTCGTACGTCTCCGGGAGTTCCGCAACCTCGAAATGGGCGCGCTCCGTTCAATTCCACAACGAACGGGACTACAAATTCGAACCAAATCACCTTGTTACAATCACTCTCAAGGTGGATTGTCCTAACTCAATTAAACAAGCTCAAACACTCAAGGGATTGAGGCTCTAACCAAATCACTCAACAAATCTAGCAATTAACACTAGTGGATTGGTTTGCACACTCTAATCTCAATGATTTTGCTAAAATAATGCTCAAACACAAGAGAGAGTAATGTCTAACTGGTTGGAGCTCAAAAGGGAGGAATTTCAAAGGTTTCAAAAGTGTCTAAACAGTTCCAAGAGGCCCCATATATATATAGGGCGCCAACAGCTCCAAAAACCAGTCAAGACAGACTCTACCGTTATACAACGCTATATGCCGTTGTACAACGCCGAAATAGCCGTTGAAAAATCAAACGGTCACAGACAATAACGTTGTGAGTTGTCAGAGCGTTGTGTAACGTTGTATAGCGTTGCACAACGCTTCAGCAAAAATCCAAGGCAGAAGCTCGACAGTTCCGTTGGAACTTGTCAGAGCGTTGTGTAACGCTTGGTAGCGTTGCACAACGAAGTCAAGAAAAGAATCAAGGCAGAACTGACAAACTCAAACAATATTGTCAGAACGTCATACGACGCTGACTGGCGTCACACAACGTCGCCGTTGCACAACGCTTTTCAGCGTTGGCCAACGCGGACAGAGCGACTGAGCGATGTCTGAGCGAAGTTTAGAGCGTCACACAACGCTACGATGCATGGAACATGGCATCATGCATGCAGCATCGATGCTGATCGATGTCTGAGCAATGCAGAGTTGTCTGCTTCAGACTACGTTGTACAACGCTGAACAGCGTTACACAACATAGGAGCGAAAATGTTGTGTAACGTTACTTAGCGTTGCACAACGTTCTGACAAGGGGAAATAATAGATTTAACTGGTTTAAAAGCAAATGAACTAACGTTGCACAACGCTACGGAGCGTTGTGTAACGCTGTTCCAACCTTGTCAGAGATTTTGCAATTTAAGAGCGAATTAACTCTGCGTTGTGTAACGGCAACTGGCGTTGTATGACACTGGACAGAAAAACTGAGCATTTTACCAGCAAATTGATTGAGATTAGTTTAGAGTTTAAATAAACCTTAACTAATGATTCTAACTAGACCAAAGCAATCTCTTGAAGCTCCAAACTAAGTGCCAAACTTGCTTTAATCCATTCTTCAATAAATCTAGCTATAAAGCACTAAAAAGAGATGTTAGTTTAAGGGTTTCGGTGTTGTTTTGCAAAACGGCAAATCGAGAGAAAATGCTTAACCAACAAACTTAATTAAGGACAAATAGAAAAATATCTTATACTCTACGGACCCTTCATAATATATATAATTTAATACAAATAAATTCCGTTTTGTTCAAACAAGATTACACAAGGAAAAAACGTAGTCAACATATAATGTTTGGGCTGATGGTTGAATCATTGGCAAGTGATTATCCAAGCTCCCTTTAGGAGTTATTAGAGGCTAACAAGCTAGCCCATATAGTTGATTCCAATTAAAGCCCAACAATCAACTCTGCTCTTGGTGATCACTGATGATTAGTATAGCTGATACTTAATTTGTTACTCTATTTGCTTAGAAACATATTCTCAATCTTGCTCCTATAAAATAACTCTTGACCCCATTGTTGTTATATTATCATATAGACCCAATGTTGGTCTACCCCATTTGTAACAGGTTCAATTTCAACTAGACACGAAAGAAAAAAATAGTTCTTTGGTGACTAGGTTATGACTCTATAAATAGATATCTTTGAATTCAAAAAATCAAAATTTGGAAAAATAAAAATTTAATAGAATCAGAATATATATACAAATGCATTGGGAAATAAATTAATTTGCTTCAAAAAATAATTGGATTGAATGAAATCTAAATTACCAGAAGGCCAATTCTGTCCTTCAACATTGTTAAGGAGTGCTCGGAGAGAACTGTTTAAAGAAGCACCCCTGTGATACATTAATTTTCAGCCCTGCTGCTTGACCAAAAAGAATTAAATCTGCAAAGCGAGACGGAAGATTTAAGTATAGATATTGATTAACCAACACCATAAGTAGCCTATTAAATAATATCATTTGCATTACGTGGCTCTTTGAGCACTATACACTAGTAATTATATATTGCGACAATTGTTCATTCTGTTCCAACAAAATATATCAATGCGTTGTATTTAAATGTCAACTTGAACATATAAATTTATTTTAATGAAGAGAAATGTTACTATCCACTTTTTAGTGTCAATTAAGTTCACTGAAGGTGTTAATCCAAAACAAATTATATCTCAAATATACTTATAACTTAATATAGTTTAATAATCAATTTAGATACTTCGAACTAAATTCAATCTAATTAAGCAAAGGTTTAATCTGAATTCATTATGTAACTTTTTTTTTTCTCCACGAATATATTAAGTTCGAAACCATCATTATTGCGAGATGTTTAATTAATATATAAAAATCTGCAAAAAAAAAAAAACATAATGATGAATGAGATGGGGAAGCAAATAATTAAATTCTCAGGGGAGGTGAAGCACTGGAGCAGCCTATTGGTGAAAACGGAGTTGAATACTTTTAAGTTGGTTACAAATTTGCTGGCTTGTGTGTTTATTTTTGTTTAATTGACTATATAGTTTGGATTAAGATTTATTTCTCTTTTTTCCTAAAAAAAACGTTATGTATTTTTTTTAACCACTTCGTGTAATTTTTCTTCGATTAATGAAATTGCCGGCTGATTTCGCCAACTAATCCTAATTAAGAATATAGTCAACTCAGACATATAAATTAAATATTAATTAAAAATAAGAATTTTGGCATATATATACATAACTATATAGTCTAATATACGCAAAAAAAAAAAAGTACGAGAAGGACATATATCACCTTCCTACTGGCGGGTGAAAAAGTAGCACATAACAAAGTCACTTTGCAAATAAAAAGAAAGAAGTCAAGGATGCTTTTGACAGGCTTGTTATCAAGGTTTTCTTGGTGAACAAATTTGTAAATATTATTATTGTATTATTAATATCTCTAAGGAGACATGACGAGGTGCAAACGTTGTGAACATTTTTTTTTTCGTATTTCAATGCATACATATCTTCGCTCGCCGATAAAGTTTAATTAAAAAAATTATCATGTTTATAGTTCATGTCTATGATTTGCATCATAACATATTATTATTCCGCGTGCAAGAACGTTCTCAGAAGAAAAATGGTTAAATGGATGATACAGCTTCTGGACAGAAATTCAAAAATATTAATGCCATTGAGCTAGCATTTGCATCAAGCACATTTCTGTCTATGATTTCCACCTAACGAAGGTATCCGAAGTCAAATGACAACAACGTTTCTCCTCCAGTCTTTTTTGTGTTTTGGTGTTTATGGTTTTCTTCTTGTTTTTTTCTATTCGGTGTAATCCAAATTTAACTTATATGTTCTTCATTCTTTGCCTACCTTTACTTTACATACAATACAAATGGAAGTGCTTTCTGTAGACTCTTTTTTATTTGATTTATAAAATAAATAGGAAAAATCAATTTTGGTCTACTGATTGAAGTCAATGTTTTAAGATTTGCATTTTAAACCAGTCACATTTAGATATTTAAATTTTTTTTAAGAAATAGATATTTAAAATTTTGAAAATTAATTCAATCTTTTCTCAAACAAAAAATAATTTGGTATTTCTTTCACATAATATATACAAAACATAAACCTCTTCGGTTCACTACAAAGTACAAAATTCTCAATACTTTATATTGGCTCCGTTTGGATGGCTTATTCCCGGAATAAGGAATAAGGAATAACCATTTTTTACCAATAAATTTATTTCTAACCACCCAAACTCTTCACAAAAGTTACACACTTCCCAATAAATTTACCCCTTCCCAATAAATTTCTTTCCTTCTTCCTTCTTCCTATCTTATTCTCAACGCATCCAAACGGAGCCATTCTAATTCTGATTTTGTAAGTTGGCCAATCTGGTTGATTCATTGTGATCTATATATTGAAATTTGTTGAAAACCAAAATTTATTTATCCAAAATATTAGAATGGACAAGTTTTTTTTTCCACTTCTTAATTATCCAAAATAAAGAAAAATCTAAAATTCAGTTTTTCTTAATTTTTAATACATAGGTCACAACAAGGTGCCTAGAATTAGCCGTTTCAAATTAGAAATCAAATTTTCAACGTAAAATACCAAAATTCTTTTATTTTGCATAGAACCATTACCCAGTTCTAAAAAACAGTAAATGGCTACACGGACGTATATAGAAAAGTGTCACAGATACCCTCCACATGAGACCCTGTTTTTGCTACTCTAGCCTCCAAGTCTACAGAAACATCTACTCCTCGCTAGAGATTTATTGTGGTTTTTATTTTGTAGAATTAAATTGACGGCTAGGATCGAGAGATGAGAGAACCGCTCAGATCAAGAGCTCCTAGTCGGAGTCAATGCCGCCTTAAACGGGCACCAAAGATTCCATCAACTAAAATTGTTTTCTTCTAAACTAGACAACGATTATATGTAAGAAATATTGAAATTTCATTTGCTTCCATACCCTTCTAAAAAAGTGGAATTGTCTAGAAGACTTTGTGCTATATTAAAAACTGCTTCTGACTGTAGGCCTCCCTTCTGCCATAATTACTTCACACAAATTTTGTTATAATATACACTTACTTAACATCCCTTCTGCCATACCCTTCACATATAATCTGGACTATTATATGAGACCAAGTAGTAAAAATAAAAAGGAACTTTTTTGTTATGTTATTGAGGTATTATAAAAGTTGCAAACATTGAAACATAAAACTACAGCATGCAAAAAAAAATGTTACTTACTTTATTGAAAAGAAATAATGCAGCCTATATGTGTATGCTATGCTTGTTGACGTGATATGTTTTACGATGTGGACAAACTAGATTCTAAATTCTTAATTCCTAAGATCAATAAATAGACAATATAATATCAGAAATAACTATAGAATAATTATTCATTTTAATTTTAAATTTTTTAATCTATTGTAGTTATGTTCATTAACAGTAATTTCTACCTTTAACGTTTTACTCAAATCGATAATAGAACTTAGGGACAAAAAATTGATGACTGATTCGATTAAGTAAAATTAACTATAATCATATTGTCTAATATTATTTAACAATTGATATTTAAAATCAATCTATTATTGTATTTCTGTACTTCAAACAGGCATATGCATTTAGAAATAAGCTATTTTCTGTTTTAATTTTAAACACAATTATATTATCATTACAATAGGCCTTTTTTCTAAGTCAAATTATTATAATGGAACATCATTTTACATAAATTCTAATTTGACACATATGATAATTGCATACTTGTTTCAATTGAAGTATTAAACTATTAAAACATCTACAATCCTTGAATTTTCTACAAACACTTTGTTAAAATCATGAAATTACGCAATTCACACTTCAGGTGCATGCCATTGTCAGTAATAACAAATAACAATTTTCAGAGGATTAAGAAGCAAAAGTCAAACTATTTTGTGTAAACTAGTGCCTGATAATCCAATTTCCAGAAGCAACTAATATTACTCTCATCATTCATCACAATTAGACATACACTGGAGGAGAGAGAATCCCAGCCCTCTTTTGGGGCTCGTCTCTTCTCCCCTCTCCATCTCTCTCTCTTCTCTCTCTCTCTCTCTCTCTCTCTCATCAAAGGAGAGAAGACAGACAGACAAAGCAGAGCTAGCTCACAGCCTGTTCTCTGATAACCTATCTGTTATCCATCTCTCTATCAACTGTATCTTCTGAAAAAAATTGTATTTTTGCTGCTGGAAAGTTTTGTCCTTTTATCATCTGACTCCTTTCTGATTCCGATAATTTGGCAATTTCATTTTGGGTGAGAAATTTTGCTCAAGTACTCGCCATGGATGACAGAATAGCACCTCCTACTTACTTCCAGTACTCGCCTTCTGGTGTTCACTCCTCACCACACCATATGAGGTCTCCTGCCGCTTCTGAGAGAGAAAGGTTCGATCTATTTTTTAATTGTTGGGTTTTGGGTAAGAAATCTGATGTTCAATTTTTCTTTTAATTTGGGTTTTTATGTCTGATTTGGAACTTGTTTGCTGCTTTAGTTATTTTCATTCAATTGCTTGTGTGTGTCACCATCTTTGATCTATTATGATATGAATGAAAAGAGGTTAGTTGCACGATTGAGCACTGATTATGCATTTACTAAGTTCAAAATTTTCATATTAAACTTAATTATTAGGTAAACATTTCTTTGGCTGGTCTCGTTTTGTGGAATATAGTCATGATTGGTCCAACGTCTGGGTTTTACATAGCTAGAAACAGGGAAAGAAATGTGTATTAATTTCATTGTTTTCTGGTGTTGGCATCCTTTGGAAAGAAAAGAATAGCACTTCAGTGTATCGTTCTAGTCCAAATTAAATTACTTATCATAATTCAAAGAACATTTTTCATCAAGCGTCTTTGTTTGTAACTTGAATCTGACATAATTCTAATACATCTTCAATGCATCTTTTTTGCATGCTTGGTTTATGCCCACTTAATTGAACCACATAGTTGTTGTGCTTGTAATGAATGTTCATCATACTATCTAATGGCATGCTTGCAACTTTCTTTTTGCTGTATGTAATTCTAAAGGATTTACTGATTTAGTAATTGATGTAGCATATCTTATTTATACTATTTGTTGCGACTGGTGTGGTATTTAATTACGAAAATAGCATCACTGGTTAACTCTGGAAACAAACTAGCAAAATGTTTCTTGGCGTTAAATCATTCCAATTTGGATTTTGCTAAAATAAGTTGTCTTTACTTTCCATTTTGGCTTAAATAAAGGCTTGGAGTTTAAAATAGGTGTTTTCTTTTACTAATTAAGGTTATCATTCTGCTAAAGCATATTCAAAATTTTGCAAGGCATACTTTGCCCAATGAGCTTGTCATCTCATGTCGAGCCACTTTCAAAAATAATATAAATAATGTCTTTTAATTATTGATGCATTTCAGATATTTGGCTGAGTTGCTCGCTGAAAGACAGAAATTGGCCCCATTTGTGCAAGTTCTTCCCTTTTGTAGTCGTCTTTTGAATCAAGGTATACTTATTAGTGGCTTAATCCTTTACAAAGAAGTAGCTAATTACTACAAATTAGTTTGTTAGATATGTTCATACTGCTATGTTTCCTGAAAATCTGATTGGCAGACCTATGCCTTTTACTTTCCTTGCGATCAATTTCATTCATGCCCCTAGGAACATGAAAACATTGTGTCATTGGAAGATGTGAAATTCTATCATGCCCTTGAAAGATGGTAAATATCAGATACTTACCTTTCATCTCCTAATTTATTTGAAAATAGCAAATATTAGTCTATTCCTTCTTCTTTGTTCATAAGAAAAGTCATAAGTATTCGAAGTATAATGAGGAAGATTAGGGTATTTATTTCACAGAATGCATGACAATTCTCATAATTTATGATAAATCTAATATGATTTTACTGTTTTTTATTGCAGAGATTTTAAGAGCATCATCCTTAACACCGAACCAAGGCTTCATGGACCATGAAAGATTAGACCATGGCAGCCCTTTAAGGCTACCAGGTCATGGTCCCCTTGCCAATGGTGGGCCCATGGACGTCGAGGGATGGTCAGGCATGCAGACTGAGGTGTTTATAATTTTTTTTTTACTGTTAAGCTTGTTGGCTGTCTATAGTCTATACCCAATGTTTAGGTGAAATTTCTCAACATACTAAATATCTTTTGAAACATTTTACCAAATTGTTACAAGTGAAATTGTGTCATTAGAGTTATAGGAAATATGTGTTATACCTTTCTGATATGGGCCAAACCTTAAAAGGAAGAAAAAATGAGTTCTTTTTTTTCATGGATCTATTTTTATAGCAGTTGGGTGTCAGCTTACTTTTAGATTGGAAAATTGATGGCTGAGGATAAAATTAATCAAGTAAAATATACAGGGAAATGGATACTTCCCACAAATGGTAGTCCCACCACAAGCATCCCCTATGGGTTGGAGCGGTGCACCCGGTGTAGCGACAAGCCCAGTTGTGAAGAAAGTAGTACGCCTGGATGTACCTGCTGAAAAGTATCCTAGTGTATGTGTCCTTTTCATTTTCTTACGCTATTTGCAAATGCATTAATTTGAGGTTTCATGCCCCCTTCGCAAAACCAAGAATCATCACAAATAACCTACATAAAAGCAAAAATACTGTTTATCCCCTGGTTACTGCAATTGCTCCCTCATTTCTGGCTGTATTTCAATTCATGAAGGTTGAATAAATGGGTAGATGAGCTTTCCATATTTATGCAAGTGTGTGACATATTCTTTCAGTGCAAATATATATATATATATATATATGTTGTCCTTGTTTTGCCACCCCCTCCTCCAACTATCCTTGTTGTGGTGGGGTCCACTGTTGTGTGGGAGCCTACTGTCAGTGATTGTGGGTGTAATGGGGGGTGGGGGAGCAGTGCAAGGGCACTGTAACAGTACCCTTTTTCCTTTTTGCAAGATTATACATGAAGTTGTAGTTGTTTCTCCATCATGTTTGTTATTGGTGTTAATAGCAATGAATAATTTTGTACTGTTTATTATAGTACAATTTTGTTGGCCGTCTGCTGGGACCACGTGGGAATTCTTTGAAGCGAGTGGAGGCGACGACTCAATGTAGAGTTTACATCCGTGGCAGGGGCTCAGTAAAAGATTCCGTAAAGGTACTCAAGGTTAATTTAAATCCTCTCACCATTATTATTGTATGACATGATTTAATTTTTACTAAATGTAATTTCTTCAAATGTAAAATCTTAACGAGGATTATCCACAAAACATAACATTTATGTCCAAGAAAATAGAGATGCATGATCTTCTTTATTACTCTAAAATATATCCACAAATGAAGAAAGTACTCTACATGACATGATTGTGTTCTAACATGAAGTAACCTTAGCTGCTTCGTCTTTTATAAATCCACAAATGAAGAAAGTGTGGGACTGTTTGTGAATCATTTGAAGAACTTGGGTAAAGGGTAAATTTATTTTCCCAATGTTTTCAGGAGGATGGTATTTTATGTTTAAGATATGTATGATATCATAATGTTTTGGAAGCCCTTGTATGCATGAGGTTAATTTTTTCCATTACTTGATTTTTTTCTTAAATTTATAGGAAGAGAAACTGAGAGATAAGCCGGGATATGAGCATCTAAATGACCCACTACATGTTTTGGTTGAGGCTGAATTTCCAGCTGATATAATAGATACCCGTTTAAATCAGGCAGTTTCTATTTTAGAAGATCTCCTCAAACCGGTTGTAAGTCTCTCTCCCTCTCTCATACACAGATGCCCAGGCACACCGTGCATGCACGTGTGCGGGCACTGAATGCCTTACATTTGACCACACTTACTCAGAAGTCTGAACTATCTAATTAGTATGACCAAAGTAAGTATGACCAAAGTAGACATGGCATACCATCTTTTGAGGGAATACCGAACAGTCATTTTCTATATTGTAATTGCAACATTATCTGTGATACTATGTATGTTTCTTGCACATAATGTATAAAATACCTTTCTTTTTTATTGGTTTTCGCCATGAAAGTCATCTAATGGTTTTCTTTTTGCAGTAGCAGCCCTCTTTTACTTAATTAAGATAATTAAGAACTTTGCTATGTTTTAGTCAGGTTGTGTTGCTATGACATTTTGTGTTTTCATGCAGTACTTAAAAAGTATGTTTCCTCTGATTATCATTTTTAGGATGAATCCATGGATTACTACAAAAAACAGCAATTAAGAGAACTGGCAATATTAAATGGGACCTTAAGAGAAGAAAGCCCAAGCCCCCACCTCAGCCCAAGTGTCTCACCTTTCAACACCACTGCCATGAAACGCGCGAAAACTGGCCGCTGACTTCCTTCCATTTTGCTTATCACTGGACACTCCATCCCTGGAGAATCTCACTATCCCTGATTCTTACCTTTGGCATCCTTTGGATCAAGATTTTGTGACAATAGATAAGTTATTTGTTTCTTTAATTAATATGATGGTTGTAATTTTTGTGCCGTTACCTTTCCTGGGTGGTCGGTTTGGATAGCTTAACAAACAGTGTAGATGTATAATTGCAAGTTTGGAACATTATTGGTAACTGCTTTTTATTCTTGCTGTATGAAGAACAAGTTTGTTATAGGTTCATGTTTGATGGGTATTTTGGTTATTAATAAATCTGTTGTAATGGGATAAGAATTTATTTATGGAGTTATATTATATGCTAGATTGAATTGTCTTCTTATTATATTGTTTAATCTTTGAACATAATAATTTCACCAGTTAGCTTTCTTAAATAGGCTTTTGCATTCTTAAATGATAAATTTGATGATACACTGTTTTAGTACCTTCATACCTCGGTCATAATGTATTTTGTTTCTTAGATTTTGGAAACTGTATGACGAGAATAGGGCTGCAAAACGGCCTAAACGATCACGCAACTGCATTGTTGCGTTGATCGTTTCGTCCTATGGGACGAAAATTTCCTTTTTTCCGTTAATCGTTTCGTTCTGTGAACGCAAGTAATAATAATTTCGTTAGTCGTTTCGTTTGCTTAAGGCGCTCAAAACGATTCAACCGTGTCGACTTTTTACCGTTTTTCCATTTTTTTTTAATAAGTGGATAAGAAATGAAAATGGGAAGCAACTTTTGCGTACAAATCCAATCTGTTGTACCGGCACTGGTACCTCAATCTATCGCCCCCATATTATCTTTATTTAATACATCCGTCAACCAAACACTATTAATAGAAGCAAAGGTAATATTAATCTGATATTAATATCTCCAATTTCCACAAAACTAAAAGACATAACACTAAAGAAGAGAATCACTGTAAACCTAAAAGAAAAAGAAAAAATAACACAAGTTACAAACAGTGTAAACCTTCATTTCTGCCACTGGCATGTTACAGTTACAGCAAAAAAAAATCGTAATTTGAAGAAATATGTAGCACCATAGCTCTAACAGTGGATGAAATTTAATCTTCCACAGCAAAATAAATGCCAAGACCAACTTTGTACCCAAAAGAAGAGGACAGAAATTGTAATTAGAGTAGAGATTTACAATACATACTAATAAAGTTTAATTTACCAGTTGCCAGAAAAATAATCAGTGGCTGATAAAAATTAGAACAAAATACCAAAACAAAATCAGTGGCACGGCTATATTTACCAGATGGTGTGCTTGGTGTATGACCTCCCTCCTTGCGCGTTGTATTGTGGCTCATTCAATATGTGCCCTATCACTTGCATCTGCTTGGTTGACTGCTTGTACCAGACTATGAAGAAAGAGATTTGAGTCCCTTCTCCCTCGAGCAAAAGAAACTGAAGTTGAGCAATAACATCTTTAAGTTTTGGTTTGAGAAAGGAAGAGAGATGAGTGAGGGGGAGAGGTGAGGGAGAGGCGGACGGAGGAGAAAGGGGAACGGCAAAGGTGAAGTTCTCTGTGGGGTTTCGATTGGAACAAGAGAGAGATAGTTGCTCGGCTTGGTGGAATAGAAGAAGTAGAGAAGAGAGGAGGGTGGCTTCACTGCGGCTTCACTGAGGTAATAGAGGAGAGGGGGTATATGATGGAGGCGAACGGAGAGGAGAAGGAGAGAGGGTCTCTGATGGAGGCGATCAGATGGTCTCTGATAGAGGCGATCGCTTGGTAGAAGGGAAGAAGGAGAGAAGAGAGGAGGGTGAGGAGAGATCGGAGGAGATGTGTGAGCTGAGCGGCGCAGGGAAGAAGATAAACCCTAGCGCGCAGAGGAGAATGAGTTGGAGCGGCGGAAAACGTAGGTTTTCTTAGTTTTCTCCGCACCTATTCCCTGTTATATTCATAATATCAGCGATGTAAAGTGTTGCACGAAACAGACGATCGAAACGAAACGAAACAGTACTATTTCGCTAATCGTTTCATTATTCAGACGAAATTGCCTTTGTTTGCGTTTAATCGTTTCGCTCATAGGACGAAACCAAAATTCCATTCCGTTTCGTTTCGTTTTGCACGAAACGAAACGAAAAAACGATTTGAACGATTACCGTTTTCACCCCTAGACGAGAATATACTTTGTTTATAGAATAGGCCTTTTGCATTGTCAATGGTAAATTTTATGAAACGACTATTCTAGTACCTTTGAGGTTGATTTGGCTCCTTAATTTTTTAACGTGATACTATTTTTCAGTCAGAATTTTTTATTTTGGAAAAACACTTGACCACGTCATGGCTAAAGTTTAACATGTTTTAAGCTGTAATTCGCAATTAATACTAGCCCCACCACCCACCTTTTATTTTATTATTTTAGCATAATTCTCTGTCATATCACATCCAAACATGACTTAGCAGCTCATACCATGACCAAAAAAAAAAAAAATTTCAACGATGTAATTAAAATTTGGTCAACGGTCTCATCACATGTACACATGTTTTGACAAAGACTATTTGCCACAGCCATTTAAAAATCTCAAATAGAGCTTCATTAATAATTGGACTGGGAAGACAACTAATAACAGCACATGAATACCAATACAATGCTATGCATGTGTTTCATTAAAATATATTGCTGGACTGATAGACACTAATCACATACAAATACTATTGTGATATTCTCAAGTAATTCAGTTCCACCTCCACTTGTCAATCTCTCTTGAGGCAGCTTGTAACAACCGCCTTGTGTTCTCCAGAACCTCATTCACAAGTTCATCTATCTCATCTCTGTCACAAGGATAAAATTAAAAAGTAAAACAACGTATTAATAATTACCCCAGAAGAAAGATTCTCATACCATACATTATTAACATATACTTCTGGTAAGGCATACGGGTCAATTATGTTATCCAGACCCATTAATACTTCTTTATTGCAACATTGTTTCACTATATTTCTATTTTTTCTAATCATTGTTTTCCAGAGTTGCAACTGATATTTGTTTTCAAGTAACATGACTTTAAGCATACTAAAATAAATTGTTATAGTCAGTTCAGTTTCAACAATCTCGACCTCTTGCTTAATACAAAAGGAACTCAAAGTTTAGAAAATTGGAACATAAATTCTTGGCTCATCAAGTAGATCAAGATGGCACTTTAAATTTAATAGTTGAAAAAGGGTATGTTTGGCAACTGGGGAATATAGGGTATTCGCGAATTGGAGTATTCGCACCGAACCAAACATGTTTCAATGTTCGCAAATAGTGCGAACAGAGGTTATTCTAGGATTCGCCGAAATCGGAGAACACAGCGAATTGGAAAAGCGAACAAATAAAATATTATTTAATTCGAGGGTATTCGCGAAAGCGTATCCCACGCGTGTTCTGCACTAAGTGCCAAACACACCCAAAAATAACAAGGTTTTTGAGGTTAAGCCCACAACACACCAGGTGAGCCCAAGCTTATCTAGCTTTAATTATTTCTATTCCAGGCAGTTTGGTCTATTTGTTAAATTGATTTGGTTATATTTTGCATATGTATGAGTTGCTTAGTTTGGTAAGAAACTGAAAAATGGAAGTCCCAACTTACCATTTGGACGTTAGATAATCTCTCCATAGTACGGTTTCTCTTAATTTCTCAGAAAATAGAAGAAAGAACAAGTGCTTACTGAGAACTAGAGCTGCGGGGAGCCCTATGCAGAAGCTTTCCTACATTGGAATATCTCCTGTATTCATCATATGCAACTCCTTTACCAGCACCATAACCGAACCCAATTCCAACACCACAGCCTGCTCCCAACCCGAACCCAAATTGTAGGCCAGGGAACCCGGCTCCTATCCCCACACCTGCTTATCACAAATTGGGAGGTGTAAAAATGATAGCTCATTTATTTTTCTGTTGGAAAATTATATAAAAGTACATAAGTTGACACTATGTCTTTCTGAAAAGCTAAAAATCACAAAATTGAAAAAAGAGAATCGAAAAGACCCAAGAAGTAAGGGAAATTGAAAAACTATTTCTATAATTCAATTTGTTGTCATGATTTAGTGTTTCTTACACAACTCCATTCCTCTTGTTTGTTATTTGCAGGGTGATCACTAAAAAGTGACTGAAAATACAAATATTGGTGGCCTATTTTCTTCTTTATATTAGCTTACTAATTTTTCCAAATTTTAAGGAATCGAACTTTAATCCGCTGCACAACAACTTTTTATCATGAATATCAAAACACATAGGAAAAACACCATCATTATACACTCAAAACTTCATCCATCTTTTGTTCACAACTAAAATAAAAAGAAAAAGGGAGTCCTTCATGCACCAAATTGAACATGCAACTTAAATAATGAAAATAAGTTAACAGAATAATCAACTGAAGCAGGAAAATTGTTACCAGCCCATGTTGGCTAAGTACCCTCTTATCAAGTTACATTTGCTATCAGGCTTTGTTATAAAATGCAAGCTTGTGGTATTACAATTGATTATAATATATTCAATTTCTTTTAAAAAAAAATTATAGAATACACATTTCTTTAGTCTGGATTACCCAAAGTGAGTGAAAATATAGGATTTATTGCCTAATTTGAAAGAGATTTGTCATTTTTATCTTCTTTTTGGGGAATTTATTTCAATGTGTTCTTCTTACATTAGCTTACCAAATACAAAAAGAACTTCAGATAGTATTCACTTCAAAAGTTCCAAAATTGATTTTACATAATTAAATTCATGCACAAAAAAATTAACAGGCAACTTCAAAAAGCCTTATCCAACAAAAGAAACAGTAAGTTTAACTAAAATGATAGAAAATGATAGCCTCAAAAGTCAAAAGGAAAAATTTGTCCCAACAGCTATCAATCCTCTTCTTGGCCAAGTATTTCCTTTCCTAATTTCTTTATAGAACACACCTTTTTTCAACTGGACCCTACCATTGTTAGAAAGGGTACACCTTCGTAAACTTTTCTCAGTGAGGTCAATACAACCCCAATATTGTTACCTTTCAATCCCAAATGCAAAGGAATTTGACCCAAGGTAGGTGATTCCTATATAATTATAGTATTTTTGGTGGTAATCCCAGCTAATTCTCATATAAAATCTCTATAGACTGAATTATATGGTTTGACCCAAAACCAGTATTCAGCGACTAAGTACAAATACAACACCATATCAGTATGGAAAGACAGAAAAGCACACAACCTCCAATGAGACCGATGCCAAATCCAGCGCCACAGCCTACACCATAGCCGAAGGCGGGTCCCAGTTTGCCGAGGTCCCTGGATTTTAACTCTGGAAGTAGCGTCCAGAGCACTCCTCTATCCCTCCTCCCGTTGTAGCCTCTGCTCATCTCTCTCTCTCTCTCTCAATATATCTGATTCTGATAAGCAACCTCACTTCACTTTTTTGCTTCCTCGTCTCTCTAACCTCGCGCCAATAGCTTGGACGACTTTCGCGAAGAAACGGTGGGTCGGGTTCGAAGGTATTTCAAACCCAATCCAATATTTGTTAGTGACCCGACCCAGCCCATTCGGGAAACAAGTTTGGAAAGATGTGACTAGGTCCACATCCACTAGGAGGCTGGAAATTTGAAAGTTAATGATTTAGATAAAAAAGGAAATAAGATTTCTGGTAAGATAAGGTAGGAATTAGGATTGGAAGTATTCCACATTAGCGGGTACTTCATAAGAGCGAATAAAAAATGCAACTATTCAATGTAAATTTTCAAATTTGTTTTTTATTTTCAAATCTGCTCTGTATATTACATTAAATAGTATGAACTATAAGCGGAAAATGTTGGATAAATATATATTTAAGGAAAATGATTTTGCGGCAAATAACCCAACAACTTTTCCCTCATTTGTATATGCTTGTCCTCAATATAATAAAAATTTAATGTTTTACTGCTCTTTCTTTCTTTGTTTTGTTCTTTTTTTTTTTTTTGGATGCGATCATTAGCATCCATATGTAATGACAAACAAGAAGCCAACCTTGCAGATTTTAAAAGAAGCGCGTATATTTTTTATAAAAATTAAAAGGCATAAGTTTATAACATAGTATATAGTTTGTGATTAAATTGTTCACAATAACAAAGATTGTGAACAACATCAAACTTAATTAAACAGAAAATTAGTACTTCACTATATCCCCCTTTGTACAAAAACAATCTTTACATCAACAACCCAAAATGGGCATTATTAGAAAAAAAAAAATTTATTACAACAGACCCTTAAATTGGGTTTATTAGGGAAAAAATGACAGTTAAATTAATGGGGGGGGGGGATGGGAAATAAGAAAGGATGTGCACTTTACTTCACAATGGGTTACAAAAAGAATTAGAGAGATGTACTTGATACTAAATATTCTTCTCCTTCATAATCCAAGCCAGACCTGTCAGCGTTTGGCTGAAAAATATAGTTAAAATAAGAAACAATAAGTTAGAGAAAGCAGTAATATTGAAATTAAGGTTTACATGCTGTAAACCATCCTAGTCAAACAGTATTGATCGATTCAAGATAACACACATGTTCGACTGTATTTACAAAGAGAACTTGTCATTTTTACTTCGTAATACTTCATTTCATCATCACTTATGTATCTTACATTAGTTTCTAAAATGTAGCGATCCAAAGCACCGTCACCCCTGAGAATTTTAGCCCCA
>JAMFTS010000999.1:0-27864 GCA_028095005.1 Rhynchospora pubera | reverse complement strand
CCTTTTTGAACATGAAATTCAAAGGATGATAAAAAAAACAAAGAAAAACGAAAAAACTGTGATACAAGCTTTTAGTATCCAAATCTGTTTTACGATTTATTTTATCTTAAGAATTTGATCTACCTTTTTTGAAAAAAGGTGGATCAAATCTACTAGTTACAGAAGATTTGGGAATGAGTTGGATATCTTAAGTATTGGAATCCCTTTATTTGAGTTTGTCTAAAGATCTAGATCTAAGAAAAAGAACTATCCTACTCCTACCTAATAAGTCCTATCTCCATCATAGCAAATGATGTAGTACAGAGAATACTTCTTCTCGGAGGTATTCGATCAGTTTATGTAGTCAAAATCCATCTGATGATGCAAATTCAAAAAATAATTGACGGATAAAGTGATATTCGTTGCAAGGTAAACCATCGTCCTCTTAGATTTATTCAGCCGATTCTATTCTAGAGAAAGGTCAACGATAGATAGACTTAGACAATAACCTTAGCTCTCATTCTTGGAAATCATACTAGCCCTTTCCCTATATTGTATTTTCAAATTATAGAAAAAGATTTGCGAAACCAAAAGTTATCGGTTCAAATCCAAGGAAGGCCCTTTTCTCCTAAACTCAAATCTTATGCTTTGTTTTTCAAAACAAACAGCTAGTCAGAATATGCAAATACATATTATTTTAACACATGTAGATAATAATAGAGAGAATATAGGATAGAATAGGATAGAATCCCAAATTTGATTGATCATTCTATAGAATAGAAATTAAGATATTGTATGAAAGGAGAAATCCTTGTATTCTTATTCTCAAATGAGAATGGAGAGAAGGATTTTTTGATTTTGGAAAAACATGAAGAAAAAGAAGGATTTTGAAACCTGTTTTTCTCATTTTTCCCTTATCTTAAAAAAATAATTCACAAAATTATCTAATCTACAAAAACGAAATCTTTTTATGCTTCATTTCTTTAGTTTAATCTGTATCTGTCTTAATTCTGTCCTTTATCCGAGTAGTTCTTTCATCGCCAAATTGCCTGAAGCTTATGCGATTTTCAATCCAATTGTAGATATTATGCCTGTTATACCTCTACTCTTTTTTCTCTTAGCTTTTGTTTGGCAAGCTGCTGTAAGTTTTCGATGATTTAGTCAATATTTTACTAAATCAATTCGAAAAATGGATAATAAAAGCTGCCTTATATTTTTTATGAAGGTTACTTCCAAAGAGTTCTTTCCAAAATCGAAATGAATATGCAATCATCATTGCAGCAAAAAAATGGAATCAGCTTTTTGATTTTGATCTGTCTGTTCTGATCTTCCAATGAGTATAAATCTTTCGGTTTCGAAATAGCGAATTCTTAATAAATACGAGAAAAAATTCCTTAAAAAAGAAAAAATCTTTCTTTTTTGAACATAAGAAAACAAGGGTTTGTATATCGTAAGGAAAGGTAACTTATTCCCTAAAAACAAAAAAAATCTTGAAGATTTTAGAATGCTTACTCTCAACTTTTTGTTTACACAGTAGTTATATTCTTTGTTTCCCTTTTTATCTTCGGATTTTTATCTAATGATCCAGGGCGTAATCCTGGGCGTGAGGAATAAAACCAAAAGTTCTTAGTTTTTCTTCACTTTTTTGAATTAATATTCAAAAAATTTCATATGATACAATCAGAGGGGATTTTGATTCCTCTGAATTCAAAAATATTAAATCATAAGAGAGAGCGGAAAGAGAGGGATTCGAACCCTCGGTACAAATAACTTGTACAACGGATTAGCAATCCGCCGCTTAGTCCACTCAGCCATCTCCCCCAAATTCATGAAAAATCAATGATTTTATCTGTGTTGGGATATGATATATGAAATAAAGATTGAGAAAAATTCTTGTTTTTCTATTGTATTTGATTAGAAAGAAAAAGTACAACTGTAGTAGATTAGGAAATCTACTTTAATTAGGATTAGGAAATCTACTTTCCTGTATTATATTCTTGAATATATAATATTCAAATTCATATCTACTAATCAAAAAAGGATTTTGAATTACTTTCTTTGTTTTACTTCATTTTCTTTTTACGGAACCCCAGCCTGGTCTGGTTAAATACTGACCAGGCCTTTTTTTTCTCTATCCCTAGTTGAAGGAATCCTGATGGGTCATCAGGACCAAACTCTTTTTGGATATCAAAAAGAAATCAAATATATTTTTTTTTTTTCAAAAAAAATGTTTCTTGTTGAAACAGCAACAACAATAGAAATTCTCATTTCATATTTCTGTGCCATCCTTCATACCTAGAAGGATGATTATTACTAAATTACTAAATAGAATTCATTTTTGCATTCTATATCCATTCCTTTTTTTTCTTTTTTCAATTCAAAGATAACTCTTTATTTAGTTAGTCAGGAATCAAACATATGAAAACGTTTCATATATGAAACGCGGTTTCTTTGTTATATGAGATATAGTGAGTTCGAAATAGAAGAACATTTTTCGATCAAATTGATATAAAACTTTAATAGAATTCCTTATTATAAGATCAGATCTATCTGATCAAATATGTGGGATTCGTAGTGAAGTTGAAAAAACGTGAAAAAAATCATAAACATAGAAAAAATCTATCATTTTGATAGTCGGACCTTTCATAAAGGATTCATACATATGGAATCAAAACCTTGTTTATTGAGTAATGACTTATTAACAAATAAGTCATGTAACTAGCATATATATAATTCGATATTTTTATGTTATATTCAACATATATATTGAATTTTTTTTTTCAAAAAAGTGCAACTCGATTATTTGATTGATTTTCTACGTGCAAACGAAATACATAGCAAAGTCGTAAATCTACGATTTGAATGCTATCTTTATCCTATTTCATTTTTTTATTCGACAAATAGTGTATATATGCTATATAATGAACATATAGCGGGTATAGTTTAGTGGTAAAAGTGTGATTCGTTCTATTGAAAACCTTAAAAGTAAGGGATCAAAAAGTTTATTTCTATTTATAAAATAAGGTTTTGTCCTTTTCCTCTCAATAGGATATTGTGTTTGAGGAAACATATACATTATCCGGATTTTGATTCAAAATTTTTGGAAATTGGATATCCAAAAAATTTGGATATAAGTCGTGAAGCATAATTTGGAATTGGATTTCACTGTATCCACCTTTTACAAAGTATAAGGAAGGATCTATGGATAAAGATGCAAAAGTTGATTTCCAATCGTAACTAGATCTTCGATTTCTTGATTAGAAAAAAAGAATTTTTTGAAGCAAATAGCTCAAAAATGACGGTTCTAATTTGCTAGAACTAGAAACATATTATAGCTCGGTGGAAACTCTGATCTTTTCCTGAAGATCATACAAATCAAAATAGAGAACGAAGTAACTAGACTAGAGAGAGTTGATATAATAACTCTCCTCTTATTCAGAGGGATCATCTAAAAAGCGGATAATTTGAGATGTCATAGAGAAAAGCTGACATAGATGTTATGGATCTGATGGATTCGAGAATCCATCAACCAATTTTCCATAAGGAGCCGAATGAAACAAAAATCTCATGTTCGGTTTGAATTAGAGACGTTCAAAATGATAAATCAACGTCGACTATAAACCCCTAGCCTTCCAAGCTAACGATGCGGGTTCGATTCCCGCTACCCGCTTATATATCTCTTATATATGGATCATAAGCTTTTATATGCATCTTTTCTTTCCAATTTATTAAAATTGGAAAAGGTTTTATAGAGAATTTTTTTCTTATTAAAACAAGAAAAAAAATAGGTATGAAAAGCGTCCATTGTCTAATGGATAGGACAGAGGTCTTCTAAACCTTTGGTATAGGTTCAAATCCTATTGGACGCAATTTTTTTCATCTATTTTTTTTAAAACTATACAAATAAAAAATCGTTTTTGAACAATTCAAAACTACAAGTATTTCTCAGTTCTTAGCCTTATACTAAGAACTCCAAATGATCCATTTATGGTTGTTCCTGAACCACAAAGACTTTGATTTCTTCCTGAATAGCTTCTTCAAAAGGACTTCTGCCTCCTCGGTAAATATCTTTGTAGAAGATATAATTTCTTGAAATCCAGGTTTCTTATTTTTAAACGGATACGCAGCTTTTCAAGAAAAAGGCCTTACTGTCCAATCTCTAAGACATCAAGATATCCATTGGTTCCTGTATAAATAGTGGCTACCTGATCTTCCACTGTTAAAGGCTCTGATTGGGATTGTTTAAGTAATTCGCGTAATCGTCGACCTCTTGCCAATTGATTCTGAGTAGTTTTATCAAGGGCAGAAGCGAATTGTGAAAAAGCCTCCAACTCTGTGAATTGGGCTAGGTCCAATTTTAATTTTCCAGCTACCTGTTCATAGCTTTAATTTGAGCTGCAGATCCTACTCTGGAAACAGAAATACCCACATCAATAGCAGGTCGGATTCCAGCATTGAATAGATCAGCAGATAAAAAGGATTTGTCCATCTGTAATAGAAATTACATTAGTAGGAATATAGGCTGAAACATCTCCAGATTGAGTCTCAACTATTGGTAAAGCAGTCATACTTCCTTCACCTAAACGAGAACTTAATTTAGCAGCTCGTTCCAAAAGGCGTGAGTGCAAGTAAAAAACATCTCCTGGATAAGCTTCACGACCGGGAGGCCTTCTTAATAGAAGAGACATTTGGCGATAAGCTTGTGCTTGTTTAGAGAGATCATCGTAAATTATTAAAGTGTGGACGTTCACGTACCATAAAATATTCAGCCAGAGCCGCTCCCGTATAAGGAGCGAGGTATTGTAATGTAGCAGGTGAATCCGCCATTTCAGCTACGACAATAGTGTATTCCATGGCTCCTGTATCCTGGGAAGTAGTCACTACTTGAGCCACAGAAGATGCTTTTTGACCGATAGCTACGTAAATACATATTACATTTTGACCTTTTGATTGAGGATCGTATCTGTGGCTACTGCTGTTTTACCAGTCTGTCTGTCCCCAATAATTAATTCTCGCTGACCCCGTCCGATAGGGATCATTGCATCAATAGCAATAAGCCCGGTTTGAAGGGGCTCATATACAGAACGTCTCGAAATAATACCAGGCGCAGGGGATTCAATTAACCGGGATTCAGAAGCTGGAATTGGGCCTCTTCCATCAATAGGAAGAGCCAAAGCATTTATAACACGACCTAAATAAGCTTCACTAACAGGTATCTGAGCAATTCTTCCTGTTGCTTTTACAGAGCTTCTCTCTTTTATCTTCAAACCATCACCCATTAATACGACGCCAACATTTTTGGATTCCAAATCAGAGCAATACCTACTGTACCCTCTTCAAATTCTACTAATTCACCTGCCATGACTTCATCATGACCATAAATACGAGCAATACCATCACCTACTTGAAGTACAGTAACCGGTATTCACAATCTTGACTTCTCTATTATATTGTTCAATACGTTCACGGATAATATTACTAATTTCGTCGGCTCGAAGAGTTCCCATTAGTCTTTCTTTATTCTTTTTCGAAAACAAAGAGACAAAAAGTAGTGCCTAAGTTTGAACCTAAAGTAAAAGTTTAAGGGCTAATCAGTTATTTTTATTTCTGCCATTCTATAGCACTGAGAATGGCAATATTAGCACGAATCATACGAGAGTGTAACTCACTATTTAAGGAACTTTTTAAAGTTCCTAGAGCTCTTTGTAAGGCTTGTTGCAGAACTCGTTGTTGGATTTGATTTCTCGCTCTTTCTTGTTCAAAAGCAAGGGTTTCTTTTTTATTATTTTCGAATTGTTCCAAACGATCATAACCAATTTGAATCAAATTTTGTTTGTCTCGTTCCAGATCAGAGTATTCATTCATTCGATACTCATTTGCTTCCTGTTCCACTTTCTGTAAACGAATTCGAGCCTTTTCAAGCTGCTCAATAGCTGTTTTACGTAATTCTTCTGAATTACGAAGAGTGCTCAAGATTCTCTGTTTTCGATTATCTAATAAATCATTTAATGAAAGTAGATTATCTTACCATGATAATTCAAAATTATCATGATCTCTTCCCAAACCAAACATGAATCTTTCGATTCATTTGGCTCTCACGCTCAATTCTTAATTATTGATGAAGAATATTTCCATATTCTTTTTTGAATCTAATGAGCCTACCCTCTCTTTTTTGTTTATATTCAAACATATTCAAACTGATAAAAGATCAGAATATATAATTAATTAGTTTAATTAATTAGTTAAGAGGACTCTTCTGACCATACAAAAATAGATAACTGTCAGCAAAGTTGTTTCTTTCTTTATTGATACTTGCTCCCTTTTTCTTTGTTTTTTTTGAATTCAAAACCTTTCATTAAAATGAAATAAATAGAAAAAAGTAAATTGAAAATTCGATTTTATCTTTTTTTTTCCAATCCAAAAATTTCTCTTTTTTTTTATAAAGTAGGTCGTCAATTCGGCATTGGATAAAAAAGAAGGTGTTGACTTATTTTCTTTCCAGTAAACGGTTCAAATGTTTTTATCGATATGAGTGTCTTATATCAAATAAATATCAATTATGCATTTTTCAACTATTTGGATACTCACGGAGGCGTGGCAACGTAGTCGTAGAAAGAGTACCATTTTGCCCGGACTTCAAGCAGTTTAGCTTTAACCATGTTAAAGATCTCAAATTTGATTGGTTTTGATAGAGAATCAAAGTGAATTTACCAATAAATCACGAAATGCTATAGTTCTTCTATATGATTTCTGAATTTATTCAGAAGTAATTCGTCGAGATCGTACACCCTTTTCCTAAAAAAAAGGAAGTGGAGCCGGATGAATCCAACTTTTTTTTGAAATAAACAACTCGCACACACTCCCTTTCCAAAAAAAACTAATATACCAATCACTACAATTAGATTTATTAGATTTGTTGCTAAAAATATCGGTATTAAACCCGAAACTCCCGGCGAATGACCAGCGGTCCAAGAAAAATGAAAGAATCGGTTACATTTTTCATATGTTCTCCTCTTATAGATAGGGCTAACAAAAAACAAAGTTCTTTTTCTATCACTTCACTCACCCTTTTTTGATCGATTCCTTTTTTTTTTCAAAAAAAAGCAATTTATTAATCTCATTTAAGATTAACTCATTTGAATTATGAAGTCTGTCTTATCCCTTAAAATCTTTCCTAAATTCTGAAAAGAAATAAGAAAAAAGTTTCCATTATACTAAGCTAAGGACGGGCGAGCCGATCTGGGAATCTCTCATCCTCAAATCAGTCCTTTATAGTATAAAGGGTTCAACAAATACAAATAACTTAATCCTTCACTTCAAAGTGAAAAGAAATTTTTAATAGAATTTGAAGAAATAAAACAAAATTGCAAGTTCGAAAAATACAAAAAAATGGATAATCTAAGCTAAATGACTTTTTAATTCTTATTGCCAGAATTAAACAAAGGATTCGCAAATAAAATCGCTAATGCCACGACCAGTCCATAAATTGTTAAAGCTTCCATAAAAGCTAGACTAAGCAATAAAGTGCCTCGTATTTTACCCCTCTGCTTCTGGTTGTCTCGCAATACCTTCTAAAGCTTGACCTGCAGCAGTGCCTTGACCAATCCCAGGCCCGATAGAAGCAAGCCCCACAGCCAATCCAGCAGCAATAACGGAAGCGGCAGAAATAATTGGATTCATAGTAATTTCCTCACACTAAAAAAAGAGATGGTTAATGATACAATGAACTTCAAATCCAAAATATTACTTATTTGTATTGTATCGAATTTTTTCGATATCTCCTCTTTCTTTTCTATTCATGATAGAGTTGCTTTCTATCTATATTATAGAAATCAAGTTTGATTTTTTCTATATAGTATATTCTTAGTTTAGTATATTTCAAAATTCAATTCTAAAACCAAGCAAGCAGATTTTATTGAATAATAGAGGTATTGAGATAAGCTAAAAAAAAAAGACTATTTCGTTCGACGAAAACTAGTCAATGATGACCTTCCATGGATTCCCCTATATAAGCTGCTGCTAGGGTTGCAAAAATAAGAGCTTGAATACCGCTTGTAAATAATCCAAGCAACATGACAGGTATAGGAATTACTAAAGGGACTAAAGAAACAAGAACAACAACTACCAATTCATCAGCTAATATATTTCCAAAAAGTCGAAAACTTAGAGATAAAGGTTTTGTGAAATCTTCTAGAATATTAATTGGTAAAAGGATTGGAGTTGGTTTAATATATTTCTCGAAATAACTCAATCCTTTTTTGCTAAGACCAGCATAAAAATATGCCACTGACGTGAGTAAAGCTAAAGCAACCGTAGTATTTATATCATTCGTGGGGGCAGCTAGCTCCCCGTGAGGTAATTCTATGATTTTCCAAGGTAAAAGAGCACCCGACCAATTCGAAACAAAAATAAATAGGAACATAGTCCCTATAAATGGAATCCAAGGACCATATTCATCTCCAATCTGAGTTTTGCTCAAGTCTCGAATAAATTCAAGAATATATTCAAAGAGATTCTGACCATCAGTCGGAATAGTTTGTGGATTTCGAACAGCTATGATGACTGACACTAACAAGATAGCAATTACAACCCAAGAAGTGATAAGTACTTGGGCATGAATTTTGTAAACCTCCTATTTGCCAATAGAGATGTTGGCCTACTTCTACACCAGATATCTCGAACCAAATATTATATGTTTTAATGGAAGATGATATCACATCCATATTTTCTTTTCCTCCGATATAATTTCAACGTAAAAAAAATCAAAAATTTAGATTGTTTCTTTTTCAACTCACCAACTTAAGTATCCTATATTTAGGATACCAAGAAATTCTTTTTTATCCTATCAAAAAGAATTCTATATTTAGAAGACTCCATTATTTTGAGTCGACATCTAGAATTTTCGGATCACTTGACATTGATAGAAAACATCATTAGAATAAATTAATGTAACCGACGACTATTTCGATAGGAAATAGTAAAGGGAGGGAGTATCCTTAATTTTGATTGATTTTTTCGAGAACCGTACGAATTTCGAGAATCGTACCAAAGTTATAGCCCTTGGTACACGTCATAATCTGATCTTGAATTGGGAGTTGACTATGATTCAAGGATTCAAAACATCTCCTTTTTTACCTAAAGGAAAAGAACTAAGCAGAATTTAGCAGTAGGATATTCCCCTTTTCCATGGTAAAAATTGATAGAAAAAAGCCCGCTATAGGAATTGAACCGATAACTATCGTATTACAAATGCGATGCTCTAACCACTGAGCTAAGTGGGCTAATATACTCAATGTTTTTTTTTTGAGTATTTTCCTTTAGTTGATCTTGTTTTGTTTATCCTTAGTGTAGTTTTCATTCGATTTATTGTATAAAATGAAATTCTCATAAAAAATAAAAGAAAAAAGGAGGCATTATGCATGTATCTCTTTCACTGAGATTCAGTAAAAACCTTAGGCCCATGATTCACATGGCCGCCGAAATCCATCACATCATATATGATGTCCTTGTTTATTATGATTTCTATAAACAAGGAGTCATAGATGGATCCAGATGGATCGAAAAAGTACGTGAGATCCTGAGTTTAGACAGGATCAAGAAAATTCATAAAAATTTCTTGATCTCCTTTGAAGAGACAGATTCTCTTTATGAGAAGCTTTTCGTTTGTTTTGAAAAACTTAATCGAGAAATCGAAGTCGAGTTTAAGGACTTTCAACCTCATCCTTATGAGATTGAATTCCAACATGATTTCGAAGATCTACAAAGAACCCTTCTTCGACTGTTACAAAATTTAGAACAATATTCCGACCGAATCGTTTTTTTAAATAAAGAAATCCACAGCACAATAAGAAGCTCTATATATAAAAGATTTTTTGATCTAGAGAAATCTTTGAGAAACGAATCACTCTCTGTGGCTTATAGAGAGTCCAATCGCGGCTTGGCTGTCATTTTTTATTTGACTCGAAATGATGATTGGTTGGAACTTCTCGATTTGGTTAAATCGAAGACTTCTAACCAATCTACTGATTCAAAAGAATCCGAAGATTCAGAAAATTCAACAGAATCCGAAGATTCAGAAAAATACAAAGAATCCGAAGATTCAGAAAATTCAAAAGAATCCGAAGATTCAGAAAATTCAAAAGAATCCGAAGATTCAGAAAATTCAACAGAATCCGAAGATTCAGAAAAATACAAAGAATCCGAAGATTCAGAAAAATACAAAGAATCCGAAGATTCAGAAAATTCAAAAGAATCCGAAGATTCAGAAAATTCAAAAGAATCCGAAGATTCAGAAAAATACAAAGAATCCGAAGATTCAGAAAAATACAAAGAATCCGAAGATTCAGAAAATTCAAAAGAATCCGAAGATTCAGAAAATTCAACAGAATCTAAGGAATCTACTGATTCCGATACTTTTGAATCAACCTAAAATTTTTTTTTTTTAATAGTTAAAAAGTCCAATAGTTAAAAAGTCCAATAGTTAAAAAGTCCATTTTGCTCCTTGCCTCTATGTCATAATAGAGGCAAACACTTTGCTTGGATTAAAGCAATATCATAATTGCTTTAGTGGTATTAACGAAATCAAATATGATTTCAAAATCAATTAATTATTAAATTAATTGATCAGCTTGCTAGCAAATATTGATTTTATTTAGCGAAAATAAATAAAAAAAATGAAATTTTTTTATGATGATGAATCCTACTACTTCTAATCCTCCGATTTCCACACAAAATATAGGGCATATTGCTCAAATTATTGGCCCAGTACTCGATATTGTTTTTCCCCCGGGAAAAATGCCTTATATTTATAACGCTTTGGTAGTTAAGGGTCGAGGTACAATTGGTCAGGGGATTAATGTAACTTGTGAGGTACAACAGTTATTAGGAAATAATCGAGTTCGAGCTGTAGCTATGAGTGCTACAGATGGTTTAACCAGAGGAATGGAAGTGATTGATACAGGGGCTGCTTTAAGTGTTCCAGTTGGTGGATCGACCCTCGGACGAATTTTCAACGTTCTTGGTGAGCCTATTGATAATTTAGGCCCTTTAGATATTAATACAAGATCTCCTATTCATAGATCTGCACCTGCTTTTGTACAATTAGATACAAGATTATCAATCTTTGAAACAGGTATTAAAGTAGTAGATCTTTTAGCTCCTTATCGCCGTGGAGGAAAAATCGGATTATTCGGCGGAGCTGGAGTAGGTAAAACAGTACTGATCATGGAATTGATCAACAACATTGCTAAAGCTCATGGAGGCGTATCCGTATTTGGTGGAGTAGGGGAACGTACTCGTGAAGGAAATGATCTCTATATTGAAATGAAAGAATCCGGGGTGATTAATGAGAAAAATCTTTCCGAATCAAAAGTGGCTCTAGTCTATGGTCAAATGAATGAACCCCCGGGAGCTCGTATGAGAGTTGGTTTAACTGCCCTAACTATGGCGGAATATTTCCGAGATGTTAATAAACAAGATGTGCTTTTATTCATCGACAATATCTTTCGTTTCGTCCAAGCAGGATCAGAGGTATCTGCTTTGTTAGGTAGAATGCCTTCCGCGGTTGGTTATCAACCGACTCTTAGTACAGAAATGGGTACTTTGCAAGAAAGAATTACTTCTACGAAAAAAGGAGCTATAACTTCAATCCAAGCAGTTTATGTACCTGCGGATGATTTGACAGACCCTGCTCCTGCTACAACATTTGCACATTTAGATGCTACTACTGTACTATCAAGACCATTAGCTGCCAAAGGTATTTATCCAGCAGTGAGTCCCTTAGATTCAACATCAACTATGTTACAACCAAAAATTGTTGGCAATGAACATTATGAAACTGCGCAAAGAGTTAAGCAAACTTCACAACGTTACAAAGAACTTCAGGACATTATAGCGATTCTTGGATTGGATGAGTTATCCGAGGAGGATCGTTTAACTGTAGCAAGAGCACGAAAAATTGAGCGTTTCTTATCACAACCCTTCTTTGTGGCAGAAGTCTTTACTGGTTCTCCAGGAAAATATGTTGGTCTTGCAGAAACTATTAGAGGGTTTCAACTAATTCTATCTGGAGAATTAGACGCTTTGCCCGAGCAAGCTTTTTATTTGGTGGGTAACATTGATGAAGCTACCGCGAAAGCTATAAATTTAGAAGTGAAGTAGAGAGCAATTCAAAGAAATGACCTTAAAACTTTGTGTACTGACTCCTAATCGAATTATTTTGGATTCAGAAGTAAAAGAAATCATTTTATCCACAAATAGTGGTCAAATTGGTGTATTACCAAATCACGCTCCTATTGCCACAGCTGTTGATATAGGTCTTTTGAGAATACGACTGAACGACCAATGGCTAGGGGTGGCTCTAATGGGCGGTTTTGCTAGAATTGGCAATGATGAAATCATCATTTTAGGAAATGATGGTGAAATAAGTACTGACATTAATCCGCAAGAAGCTCAAGAAGCTCTTGAAATAGCTGAAGCTACCTTAAGGAAGGCTAAGGGTAAGAGACAAGTGATTGAAGCAAATCTAGCTCTTAGACGAGCTAGGACACGAGTAGAGGCTGTTAATGTTATCTCTTAAACATTGGATTTTGTAATCACTACAAAAAATCCAAATCAGTTTTATCAAAGTTTTTTTGATACTGTGTTCTTCTAATTGAAGACAATCAGTTTGAATGATATACAAACAAGGAAAAAAGAAGGTTAAGCAGAAAAACTTATTAGATACCAGGGTCAATGCAACGGTATCTAATAAGTTCTACCTACTATTGGATTTGAACCAATGACTCCCGCCGTATGAAAGCGATACTCTAACCACTGAGTTAAGTAGGTAATTGAAAACCAAAAAATAAAATTGACCCCTTCTCAAATTATATATAGAATATGCTTTCTAAGCAATACCAATCTATTTCAAGACCAATCTATTCATAAGAAATAAGTCAAAGACCTTTCTTATGGATTAGGAAATATCTATCTTGACAAGAGATCTTTTTTATGTTAAGATGTTTCGGACAAGGGCTATAGCTCAGTTGGTAGAGCACCTCGTTTACACGTGCGCCAATGTTTTTCAAAGAAGCTGTTTATGCAATAAACATGAATCAGTCTGATTCAAAAATCAATGTCTTACTCCATAGATCCATAGATTGGAAAAAGGGGGGAACAATAGCCTGACAAATAATCGGTTCAGCACGATTTTGATGTGATTCTCGATACAAAATCCAATAAAACCCGTCCTTGATTTGCTAGTTGATAAGGTGAATAGCAATCGATTCAATGCTAGGCATAATGAGTATGTATAAGGGCCTCAAGAAACCTCTTTTCGTCCTATGAGACTTTAAGGTGTATAAAGTCTCATATTTCACTCTTACAGTGGAACGATAGAGATTCTCTCATCATCTAGATGAACCTAGGCCGAAGGCAGACCTAAGTCAAGGTAACCCTTCTTTGAAACACTTTGGTATTGCTCCTAGATGCAGGATACTAATAATGAATCAGAGCACATGGAACCATTTCTTTATTTTCATTTTTCCTGGAAAGAAAAAATATGGTGGATTAACTGATTTTCTTTCAGTTAATGAAAGAGCCCAATGCAACAAAATGCGTGTTGGGTCTTTGAAACAGTTTGAATCATTTCGATAATAAATTCAGTTTAATCTGTTTTACCGAGAAGGTCTACGGTTCGAGTCCGTATAGCCCTAATCCATTTCATTTTTGAAGACTTTTTTTAGCTTTTATTTTTTCATTCACTTAAGTACTTGTTTTTTATAGGTTGCGTTGGTTAGTCCATCATTTCATTTATCAAAATGAAAGTTACAAGATGTCCTATGATGGAAACATATAGGACACAGGAAAATCAAAACATTGAATCATTTTAATGCAACTAATTAATTTAGTGTAAAATCTAGTACAAGAAAGAGAAAATCTCATCTTTGAATCCGTATTCGAAATGATAATTGTATATATATACAATTATCATAGTATAATAATTGATATATGGTGAATATATCAATATATATTCTTTTTTCCATATATTCATCTATTCTATGAATAGAATAGAAGAAAGGATATTTCTATTCAAAAATACTTCAAATAGAATATGCTAAAAATCCATAGATATTTCTTTTTCTATGCAAGAAAAAGATTAAGAAATAATTTTATTATTTCATGGATTTATAGGAATATGAAATACGTTAATTATATTAACGTGGATGTATTTCATCGTATTCTTTTTTATTTCTTATCTCTTATTCCATAAGAGATAGAACTTTTTTTTCGAAAAAAAAGAGAAGGTGAAACCAAATAATGGGAGAAACCTTCTTCTGTTTAAGAAGGTTTTATGTTTCCACTATATCGAATTAGAATGGAAGCTAAAAAGAAACAAGTATTCCTTGAATGAAATAGAATCTTTAAACAAGACATGTCACAAAGTCAATTCGATTTGTTTTGTTTGATCAAAATCGATTCTTGTCTCACTTCAGAAAAGAAGTTCTGGTTGAATTAACAACCGCAGTTCGAATCAAATAATTAAGCATATCTCCATTTTATACGAAGGAGCCCTTTTATGTTTCTGCTTCATGAATATGATTTTTCTGGGCATTTCTGATAATATCAAGCCTTGTTCCGATTTTAGCATTTTGGATTTCAGGAGTTTTAGCCCCGGTTCGTGAAGGACCAGAGAAGCTTTCAAGTTATGAATCAGGTATAGAACCTATGGGGGATGCTTGGTTACAATTCCGAATTCGTTATTACATGTTTGCTCTTGTTTTTGTTGTTTTTGATGTTGAAACAGTCTTTCTTTATCCATGGGCAATGAGCTTCGATGTATTAGGTGTATCTGTATTTATCGAAGCTTTTATTTTCGTGCTTATCCTAATTGGTGGTTCAGTTTATGCATGGCGAAAAGGAGCATTAGAATGGTCTTAACTAAATATTCAGAAAAAAGAAAAAAAAAGCAAAGAGAGAATTCCATTAAGACAGTTATGAATTTGATTGAGTTTCCGCTACTTGACCAAACAACCACCCATTCTGTTATTTCAACTACATCAAATGATCTTTCAAATTGGTCAAGACTCTGCAGTTTATGGCCTCTTTTATATGGTACTAGTTGTTGTTTCATTGAATTTGCTTCATTAATAGGTTCACGATTTGATTTTGATCGTTATGGATTGGTACCAAGATCAAGTCCTAGGCAAGCGGACCTAATTCTAACAGCCGGCACTGTAACAATGAAAATGGCTCCTTCTTTAGTACGATTACATGAACAAATGCCTGAACCAAAATATGTCATTGCTATGGGAGCTTGTACTATTACTGGGGGAATGTTCAGTACTGATTCTTATAGTACGGTTCGGGGAGTCGACAAGCTAATTCCTGTAGATGTTTATTTACCGGGATGTCCGCCTAAACCAGAGGCAGTTATAGATGCTATAACAAAACTTCGTAAAAAGATATCCCGAGAAATTATGGAAGACAGAACTAGATCTCAAGAAGAAAATCGATGTTTTACTACGGATCATAAATTTCATGTTCAACGCAGTACTCATACTGGAAATTATGATCAAAGATTGATTTATCAATCACAAGATACTTCAAAGATATCCTCTAAAACGTTTTTGAGATCTAAAGATTCAGTATCTTCCTACGAATTACTTAATTAAATAGGGTTTTTTTGCAGAATAAGAAAGAGCAAGTAAACCTTTCCTCACAATTTTATGGTGAAATACTTATAAAAATGGGAGAGAGATCAATAGAATGGAGAATGATCATTTGCAAAATTATTTATCTGATTGGCTGGTCAAGTATGAGCTGGTTCATAGATCTTTAGGCTTTGATTCTCGAGGAATAGAAACCTTACAAATCAAAGTCGAGGATTGGGACTCTATTGCTGTCATTTTATATGTATATGGTTACAATTATTTACGTTCTCAGTGTGTTTATGATGTAGCACCAGGCGGATTTTTAGGTAGCGTATATCATCTTACAAAAATACAATACGGTACATATAATCCAGAAGAGGTATGTATCAAAGTATTTGTACCTAGGAAAAATCCTAGAATTCCGTCTGTTTTCTGGATTTGGAGAAGTGCTGATTTTCAAGAACGCGAATCTTATGATATGTTGGGAATCTCTTATGAGAATCATCCACGCCTTAAACGTATCTTAATGCCTGAAAGTTGGATAGGCTGGCCCTTGCGTAAGGACTATATTACTCCAAATTTCTATGAAATACAAGATGCCCGCTGAATGATAAGAAACAAATGTCACTTATATAACACGACTTCCAATTTCATTATTTGAGTCAATGAATATTTTGACGTTGTTTAGATGAAGCAAACAGAATAACTGCAGTATATTCGGATCATGGATTCAAAGTTTTTCGATTCTTTTATTTGGAGGAGAAGTAGAATATTCATGTATTTTCTATCAGCTTAAGATTTTCGAATTGCACCCCAGAAAGTAAGGTAAGCAAAAAAGAAATAGAATAAATAGAAAAAAATCAATACGAAATTCAGAAATAAAAAGGAATCCAATTTGGATTCTGTTTCAAATGCATTCTGTCTATCTATTCTTATCCTCTAACTCTTTATTTTAAAAGTCTTTTTTTGAATTTCGATAATCAAAAAAGAGCATAGCCTGATTCATTCTATGCTTTTCCATAAGCATAGAAATTTTTTTGATTTCTATCTTGCAAAAAAGATGTTTGGATTTCTTTACAGAAATCCATGAATACACATTTTATTCTATTTTTCAATTTATATACCAATCTATATAGAGAAATTTTTTTGATCCCAATATTTTTTCGTTTTGCCAAGAACCAGATTTGAACTGGTGACACGAGGATTTTCAGTCCTCTGCTCTACCAACTGAGCTATCCTGACCATTTGTTTTGGATCACCCGAGTAGAATACTCGTATCTATGCTCTTGTAGCTACATCAATTAGCTAAATTGAACTAAAATAACAATTTATTTCAAAAAATTGAATAGTCAATGGTAAGATAATGATATGATTGGTAATCATTTCGTTATAGAGATTCCTTACTTTTATTTTATTATTAAAATAATAATAATAATAATATTTTTTTTTCAGATCTACTTTCGAAATGAAAAAGTTGAATAAATTCAGAAAGGGTGGGAAAGTATATTTCTTCTTTTTTCTATTTTTTAGAAAAAAAATAGAAAAAATATTTAGGAAACCGAATGGGCTTTTTATTGGGGATAGAGGGACTTGAACCCTCATGATTCAAAAAATCGACGGATTTTCCTCTTACTATAAATTTCATTGTTGTCGATATTGACATGTAGAATGGACTCTCTCTTTATTCTCGTTTGATTTATCATCATTTTTTCATTTGAAAAAATCGAAAAAACTCTATAATGAATAATTTGATTACTAAAAAAGAAGTTCTTTTCTCATTGAACTTCTTATTCGAATCAATTCTCCATAATTGATTCAGAATTTTTCAATTCATCAAAATTTCATAATCATTCAAAATTTCTTTATTAACATGAATAATATGATTTGATCGTGATTATTATCAATCAAATGATGAATCATTAATATATGTATGTATTTCTTTGGTATACATCGCTATCCTTTCTTTTAATTTCGATAGAGACATTCTACCAATGCAACATAATAAACTTTATTCGTTAGAATAGCTTCCGTCGAGTCTCTGCACCTATCCTTTTTCTTTTTGATTTTCCAAAGAATTGGAACCTTACATATATTGAATTTTTTGTAATCAATATATATTCGTTTTGTTTTTGAAAAAAAAACAAGATTTGGCTCAGAATTGCCCATTTTTGATTCCAGGGTTTCTCTGAATTTGGAAGTTAACACTTAGCGGGTTTCCATACCAAGGCTCAACTTAATCAAGTCCGTAGCGTCTACCAATTTCGCCATATCCCCCCTTCTTTCTTCTTTTTTTGTACTAAGATTCAATATTGCAGTTTTATCTATTTTTCTTTGATTTCTCGTCTCTCTTCCATTTATTATTATTTTTTTTGAATCCTTGAATTCTTTTCAATTTCCATAATATGGATTTATTGAATATTGAATGAAAAAATTCAATACGATTCATACTGCTATTTGTTTTTCACTGTCTTCTTTGAATTCAAAAATGCATCTCTGTTCGAGAAAATAAACATTCTTTTTTTGAGTCAGAAACGATTCTATATATTATTATATTTTCGAAAATATAAGAATAGAACCATTCTACCTATATATATATTTCTCTTTCTTGTTGAAACTTCTTTCAACACTGATAAAGCCCTACATTCACTTTTTTTTTTCAAAAAAAATCAAAAATGGATTGAATCAAATTCAGATTGTATCTTTATCTGAATTCTTCGATTCAGTCAGATCAATCTTTTCGAATCTAATTAACTTAACATAATTGACTCTAATAGTTTTAGTTGAAATATAATAAATATAGTATTATTTATATAATACTATGTGACTGTCAATGAGGAAATCCGTATTCAAATAGTTTTTTTCAAATACGAAAATAAGAAATAGATTTTTCTAAATAGAAAAAATTCGATTTCTATTATAAACTGATCAATTTGTAAAACAAGAAGTAGGATTGGATTTGCTTGCACTATATACATCAAAGAGCATATAATAAGGGTGTATTTGGTGCATCAAATCAAATACACTAAAGGATACCCCCAATAAAAAAAAAGAATAATTAACCATGTTACCATAACATGTTTTTTAAAGTTAACATAAATAATGTTAAATCTTAATTGATTTTTTTTTGAAAGATTTTTACTCCATTTAAAGTCCATCTCGAGTAGATCTTGTTCTTTTGAGAATTCTTAATTCAGAAGTTTTAGAAGGGAGCTTATGTCACCACAAACAGAGACTAAAGCAAGTGTTGGGTTTAAAGCAGGGGTTAAAGATTACAAACTTACTTATTACACTCCGGAGTACGAAACCAAAGATACTGATATCTTGGCAGCGTTCCGAGTAACTCCTCAACCTGGAGTCCCTCCTGAAGAAGCAGGAGCTGCAGTTGCTGCGGAATCTTCTACTGGTACATGGACAACTGTTTGGACTGATGGACTTACCAGTCTTGATCGTTACAAAGGACGATGCTATCATATCGAGCCTGTTGCTGGAGAAGAAGATCAATATATTGCCTATGTAGCTTATCCTTTAGACCTTTTTGAAGAAGGTTCTGTTACTAACATGTTTACTTCTATTGTAGGTAATGTATTTGGTTTCAAAGCCCTACGAGCTCTACGCTTGGAAGACTTGCGAATTCCCCCTGCTTATTCAAAAACTTTCCAAGGTCCACCTCATGGTATCCAATCTGAAAGAGATAAGTTGAACAAGTATGGTCGTCCTCTATTGGGATGTACTATTAAACCAAAATTGGGATTATCCGCAAAAAACTACGGTAGAGCATGTTATGAATGTTTACGTGGTGGACTTGATTTTACCAAAGATGATGAAAATGTAAACTCACAACCATTTATGCGTTGGAGAGATCGTTTCTTGTTCTGTGCCGAAGCAATTTATAAATCACAGGCCGAAACAGGTGAAATCAAAGGCCATTACTTGAATGCTACTGCAGCTACATCTGAAGAAATGATCAAAAGAGCAGTATTTGCTAGAGAATTGGGAGTTCCTATTATCATGCATGATTACTTAACCGGAGGATTCACTGCAAATACCAGTTTGGCTTTCTATTGTCGTGATAATGGTCTACTTCTTCACATCCACCGCGCAATGCATGCAGTTATTGATAGACAGAAAAATCACGGTATGCATTTCCGTGTACTAGCTAAAGCATTACGTATGTCTGGTGGAGATCATGTTCACGCTGGTACAGTAGTAGGTAAGCTGGAAGGGGAGCGTGAGCTGACTTTAGGTTTTGTTGATTTATTACGTGATGATTATATTGAAAAAGATCGTTCTCGCGGTATCTTTTTCACCCAAGATTGGGTCTCTATGCCAGGTGTTATACCTGTAGCTTCAGGGGGTATCCATGTTTGGCATATGCCTGCTTTGACCGAAATCTTTGGAGATGATTCTGTACTTCAATTTGGTGGAGGAACCTTAGGGCACCCTTGGGGAAATGCACCTGGCGCAGTAGCTAACAGGGTGGCTTTAGAAGCGTGCGTACAAGCTCGTAATGAAGGACGCGATCTTGCTCGTGAAGGTAACGAGATTATTCGAGCAGCAGCTAAATGGAGTCCTGAACTAGCCGCAGCTTGTGAAGTATGGAAAGCAATCAAATTTGAATTCGCGCCGGTAGATATACCAGATCAAACGTAATAGAGAGATAAAAAAACACACAAAATTCAATTCAGTACGTTCTACCATATTTCAGTAAGTTTTACTAAGAATTGATTGCAATTCAACTCGGCCCAATCTTTTCCTAAAAAAAGGATTGAGCCGACTCAAATACGGATTTCAGGGGGCATGTACTATGGCTCAGTCAATCCTATTTTCAATAGGAAAAGAAGGCCCAACTCCAGAATAAGAGCCTTGAGTTCCTCCACCCTTTTAGTAGGCAGGGAAGGGATATAACTCAGCGGTAGAGTGTCACCTTGACGTGGTGGAAGTCATCAGTTCGAGCCTGATTATCCCTACCCTAAACCCAATCTGAGTTTTTCTATTTGGGGCTTAGTCCCCCGCCCTGATTGAACGAGAATGAATAAGAGGCTTGTGGGATATCTCACATAGGGTAGAGATGTCTATAATTGTTGGAAGTGAACTCCAGACTAATATGAAGCGCACAGATCCAAGTGATGCCTTGGAATGAAAGACACGAATCAGCTTTGTCTACGAAGAAGGAAGCTATAAGTAATGCAACTAGGAATCTCATGGAGAGTTCGATCCTGGCTCAGGATGAACGCTGGCGGCATGCTTAACACATGCAAGTTGGACGGGAAGTGGTGTTTCCAATCGCGGAGTAGAGCAGTCTGGTAGCTCACAAGGCTCATAACCTTGGTGTCACGGGTTCAAATCCCGTCTCCGCACCAAAGTGTTTATGTTTAAACACATAAGGATATTGAATTACTAATTCAAATAATTCTCCCAAACTTTTTGGGGTTAGTTTGGGAGATAGCAAAGAACAAGGAAAGATTGTTTTTTCATATACTATGGACGTGGGCGGATAGCGGGAATCGAACCCGCGTCTTCTCCTTGGCAAAGAGAGATTTTACCATTCGACCATATCCGCACTTTCTTCTTGATATGGCCGCAATATGTCCACACATATATGATATATATGTGATATGTCATGATAATATATCATATATGCGTCTGGATCATATTTGTGCAGGGCCAGTTATTTTGATTTTCTAGTAAACCTTGCATACTGGAGTTATAGAATTTAGATACTTAGAGTATCTAGGTGAAATCTTATTTCACCTATTGGAAATTGAATATTTCCAATATTCTTAATATTGGATTATATCGAATGAATCACAAAACAAAAAGATTGTTTTGAATAACTTAGATTTCATTTCAATATGTCTCACAATCTAAATTGATTCGCACAAGTGATGAGGGGGGAAATTCAAGAAATCATAGAATTCAGAATTGCTACCAAGAAGACCAATCCAATCCATAATGATGTACCGGAAAATAGAATATTTTTGTTACTTGACCAACCATCAGAAGAAGCAAATACAAGAGGTACACTAATTAATAAGACTGATGAAGTCGCAATTAGTGCAAAAACAGCTAATTGGAAAGCAATAGTCATGTTTCTAATCCTCCAAGCAATCAACAAATGAATTATACAATGGATCCCTCACTTAATCAAAATTGTAATGTAATAAACTACAATTTGTAGAGTTTTCATTATAAACCAATGGATTCTTTTCTTTAAAACTTATTAGCATCTTATTTGATAAGAACATGAAGTAGAGTCGACTTTCATTTTTATTTAAAAAGCAAGCATACTCAATCATGTATCTCTGTGTATAGTATACAGAGATACTAATATCGGAGAGGAAAAGATAGTGAGTTTCTTATTTCATAGGAAAGAATAAGATATAGTAGTATTTTATTCGTAGGAATAGGTAATATAGATTACCTTTGGGAGAGATGGCTGAGTGGTTGATAGCTCTGGTCTTGAAAACCGGCATAGTTCTTCTAACTATCGGGGGTTCGAATCCCTCTCTCTCCAATTATTTTGATTTATTGAAATCAAAGGGTTTCTTGATTTGTTTTTTTTTGTTCTCTTATCCTTTCTTTGATAGAAAGGAAGGCTCGGCTATTCCATCTAGCCGAGCCAAAACTGAAAAAAAGCAATAAATAAAATAGAGATAGAAAATCTCAGTTAAGAGGAGTCATGAAAAGAACAGGTTCCAAATCACGATCGATTCCTTTTTCAAATCCTGCTGCAGCTGCACGGGCCCTTCCCGCATGCCACAAATGTCCTACAAAAAAGAAGAATCCTAGAACAAAATGAGAGGTCGCTAACCAACTTCTAGGAGAGACATAATTGACTGCATTAATCTCAGTAGCTACACCACCTACTGAATTTAAAGAACCTAAAGGAGCGTGAGTCATATATTCTGCCGAACGTCGTTCTTGCCAGGGTTGTATGTCTTTTTTCAGCCTGCTCAAGTCCAAACCATTTGGACCCCTTAGAGGTTCTAACCAAGGAGCACGAAGATCCCAAAAACGCATGGTTTCTCCTCCAAAAATAACCTCCCCAGTCGGGGAACGCATTAGGTATTTACCTAAACCAGTAGGTCCTTGCGCGGACCCCACATTAGCTCCAAGACGTTGGTCTCTAACTAGAAAAGTAAATGCTTGAGCTTGAGAAGCTTCTGGCCCAGTGGGTCCATAAAACTCACTAGGATAAGCGGTATTATTGAACCAGACAAAACAACAAGCAATGAAACCAAAGACAGATAAAGCACCTAAACTATAAGACAAATAAGCCTCTCCGGACCATACAAATGCACGACGAGCCCATGCAAAGGGTTTGGTTAAGATATGCCAAATCCCACCAAGTATACAAATGGAACCTAACCATACATGTCCACCAATTATATCTTCTAAATCGTCCACACTAACAATCCATCCTTCTCCTCCAAATGGAGATTTTAGTAAATAACTAAATATTACGCTGGGACTAAGAGTTAAGTTGGTAATTTTTCTTACATCTCCCCCACCTGGAGCCCAGGTATCATATACGCCTCCAAAATAAACAGCTTTAAATACCAGAAGAAAAGCACCTAGACCTAACAAAATTAGGTGAATGCCCAAAATTGTAGTCATTTTATTTCTATCTTTCCATACATAACCGAAGAATGGAAAAGATTCCTCAAGAGTTTCTGGTCCAAGAAGAGCATGATAAATACCGCCAAAACCTAAGACTGCAGAGGAAATTAAGTGAAGTACTCCAGATACAAAGTATGGAAAGGTGTCTATAACTTCTCCTCCAGGACCTACTCCCCAACCTAAAGTTGCTAGGTGTGGAAGTAAAATTAATCCTTGTTCATACATAGGTTTCTCTGGTACGAAATGAGCCACTTCAAATAAATTCATTGCTCCGGCCCAGAATACGATTAATCCAGCATGAGCTACATGAGCTCCAAGTAGTTTACCGGACAAATTGATAAGTCTAGCATTCCCGGCCCACCAAGCAAAACCAGTGCTTTCTTGGTCACGGCCCGCTAAAGCTAAAGTTCCATTAAAGAGCGTTTCCACGTGGTAAAACCTCCTCAGGGAATATAAGGTTTTCATGAGGCTGATCCTGAGCCGCCATCCAAGCACGAATACCTTCGTTTAAAAGAATATTTTTGGTGTAGAAAGTCTCAAATTCAGGATCTTCCGCTGCACGGATTTCTTGGGAAACAAAGTCATAGGCACGTAGGTTCAGAGCGAGACCCACTACCCCAACAGCACTCATCCATAAACCGGTTACTGGTACAAATAGCATAAAGAAATGTAACCAACGTTTATTGGAAAAAGCAACCCCAAAGATTTGGGACCAAAATCGGTTAGCAGTGACCATCGAATAAGTCTCTTCGGCTTGAGTTGGGTTAAAAGCACGGAATGTATTTGCACCATCACCATCTTCGAATAGAGTATTTTCCACAGTAGCACCGTGAATAGCGCATAGCAGGGCTGCACCTAATACTCCAGCAACTCCCATCATATGAAAAGGGTTCAATGTCCAATTATGAAATCCTTGGAAGAAGAGGATGAATCGAAATATAGCTGCTACACCAAAACTAGGTGCAAAGAACCAACCAGATTGACCTAGTGGATAAATTAGGAATACGGAAACAAAAACAGCGATTGGACCAGAGAATGCAATCGCATTATAAGGTCGCAATTGAACTGATCGAGCAATTTCGAATTGACGCAACATAAAACCTATTAGTGCAAAAGCACCGTGGAGAGCAACAAAAGTCCACAGACCCCCTAATTGACACCAGCGGGTAAAATCTCCTTGTGCTTCAGGGCCCCATAGTAACAACAAAGAATGTGCTAGACTATTCGCAGGAGTAGAAACTGCAGCGGTTAAAAAATTGCAACCTTCCAAATAGGAACTAGCCAATCCATGAGTATACCATGAAGTTACAAAAGTTGTACCTGTAAACCAACCCCCTAAAGCAAAATAAGCACAAGGAAAGAGCAAGAGGCCCGACCATCCTACAAAAACGAAACGGTCTCTTCGTAACCAGTCATCCATAATATCAAATAAATCATTTTGATCTTTGGTAAATCTACCAAGAGCTATAGTCATAGTGATCCTCCTGTTCAATTACTTCAACCATTTTCGAACACCTCATGGTAATTCTAAGGCATATGATAGTTCAATCATCTATGGATGATTTCTCCTTCAATGCCCTTTTATTTACAATGGGTTTCGAAGATACAAGTTCTTTTTTTTTCTATTAAGCCACAAAATAATCTAGGCAAATTCATGAGCTTGACCGGATTATTGCTTATTAACAATATGGAAATCCTGAACTGCTTTATGAGTCATATCTTCTATGACTCATATCTCAGAATATATCTTTTAAGAAGATATCGTAAAAAAACAAAAAATTTCCTATTTTTTCATACCATTAAATAGAATATGAAATAATGGTATCTTTGAAAGAGAAATCCTTTTCTTCCCTTCCTTCCCTATTGTATTGGCAAAACAACAAAACAATATTAATTCGTGAAGGAAAGATATTTCAAAATCGATTTTTGAAGTAAACTTTTCTCAATATTTTCTATATAACAGAAAGGAATAATAATTTGATCCTATAGAATCAATATCCAATAACAAAAATATCAAATCGTAAATATTGGCAAATTCTTGTTTTGCTGTGGTCTAAGGAAATAAAAAGAATCCGCTTATGCTTAGAAAATCTTATCTATTATCGAATTTAATTATCAGAATAGTTGATAGAGTCATTATTCAATGAGTTAGGTCCACTTATTTTTTCGTTTCGTTTTGAAAGAAAATAGTGGATTTTCTAAGAAAAATGTAGATGTAGAAATAAGAACACTTTTTTGGTTTGCAAATATTCTAGAATATTTCCGTTATGTCATGCCTCCCAGAACAAAAAATTGGAATATTGAAACATTAATAAGACTATGTCACTCACTATGGCCAAACTACTCCTAAGAAGATTCAATTATTCCAATTAGTCATTATGAGAATGGGATATTCATTCTCATAAAATAACGAAAAAAAATTCAAATTCATTATATTCTTTCTCATTTTTATGCTCATTTTTTCTTTTTTTTTTTTTTTTTTGACAGAGTTCGCTTGAAGAACAAGGTATAAAATTTGAGTTTAGTGGAAAAGAAAGGCTTTCTTGGATTTGAACCGATGACTTTCGGCTTCCCAAACTCCTTATCTATTATTCAAAAACGCAATCATAGCATCATTTTGGATAGTGAGAACTGAGTGGGGTTATTGTCTATGTTTATCGTTGACCTCTCTCTAGAATAGAATCGGTTGGGAAGTCCGAGTTTACCCTGTGGCTGATGTCACTTTGTCGGATTCTTCAAATTTCCTCCGAATTCTCATTAGTCCTAAGGAAAAAACCTGTAAAAAAAATTCTTTTTTGTTTTTTGGTGCTAAAAAAAACCTCATTTCATGTTTACTGCTGATCAGTTCATGGATGTCATCTTACGAAATGAATAGTAGCGAGAGCCCTTTATCAGATTTGAACTGATGACTTACGTCTTACCATGGCGTTACTCTACCTCTGAGTTAAAAGGGCATATCCATTTGATTAATGAATTAGCCATTTTCCTTTTTCATTAGAAGGGGTTCGCATAATTAATTTATAACAGATTTACATAGTCAGAAATATTACTTACAGATTTTTTGAGAATATCTATTCTATTTGAATAGATATACTCCTATAAGGCATAGGAATTTATTCAGAAACAATCTATTTTTTTACACCAAAATAGGGTAAATGGGCTAATTCCACCTGACATTGATATAAGTTCAATAAATTCTATTGAAATAGGTGATGAAAAATTTCATACTATGTATGAACGGAAACACCGAATCTTTTTGAATGAAATAGAAAAGAGAATTTTCTGATTTTCTTTATAGCTTAGTGTGCAGTATATTTGATTTGAACATCAAAGGAAGCAATGAGCTATGCTTTACTCAAGTTAAAATGAAGTATTTCTCTTCTTTCGAGCAGGCTAATTAAATAATTACCTAAATTGAAGAAATGCTTCAACCGATCTTTTTTTGTTAGATCCCTTTTCTTAGAATTTAGCATAGGATGGTTCATGAATCAATTATCAAATAAAAAAATCCTAAAACGCCATAAAATGGCGTATAAACGCTCTAAAAGGTATTTTGATGACAAAATGACACAAAATTCTAACAATTGAAAAAAAAAAACGCCGATTTAAGCGTATTTAAGCATGTATTGAACGAAGTGTTAGGCATATAATATATTGACAGTAAAAAAATTCGTAATATAATTGAAATACTGACTTCTTACGATATGTAAACAGATTTGCCCTCATCGTCTAGCGGTTAGGACATCTCTCTTTCAAGGAGGCAGCGGGGATTCAAATTCCCCTGGGGGTAAGGTAAAAAGTTGATAATATTTTCTCAAGAAACCTAATGATGAATTACCCCAGGTCAAGAAACCTAAGATGAATTCTCCCGTGTTTATCAAGAAGCCTAGGGTTAAGGAAGAATTAACCCTAGAATTATCCAGGGTCGATGCCCGAGCGGTTAATGGGGACGGACTGTAAATTCGTTGGCGATATGCCTACGCTGGTTCAAATCCAGCTCGGCCCATTATTATTGTTTTATGAACAATAATGCTGTTCTATGAATACGTATATTAGAAATTAATATAATTGATTTATCCTCTTTTTATATTTGGCATTTCCTTTTCTTTAAGGACTTCAAGAAAAGGAAATGCCAAACCATCCATTCCATTCATTCATTACATGAATGAGAAGAGTGCATGTATGTATACATATTCTACATACATTCTCATTCATTTTTCTTTCTAAGAATGGAACGTTTTTTAAGTTCAGTAATACCTTTCATAAAGTCTCATGAAAAAAGAAAAAAAGAAAAGATTACTAGTAATCTGTGTCACTAGTACTATGATATATATCATATGTGAAAAGGGGATATATATCAATATACCCTTTTGTAAAAAAGGTACAGCTAAATGGGAATGGTATTCCATTTATACTTGCTTCGCTGGGATTGTAGTTCAATCGGTCAGAGCACCGCCCTGTCAAGGCGGAAGCTACGGGTTCGAGCCCCGTCAGTCCCGAACTAGAATCCGAAAAATTTATTGAATTTTTTTTTCCTTTCTCGTGGAAAAAGGGAAGCATAAAACAAGCAAGATCTCTTTTTTAATAATTATGGGAATGAATATCTCTTTTGTTTTCGTTTCGTATTTTTCAA
>JAMFTS010005294.1:0-27864 GCA_028095005.1 Rhynchospora pubera | reverse complement strand
AATTTTCTATATTTTGTGTCCTAAAATTTTTTTCAGCAAAGTTTTTAAGTATTTTATTGGAATAAAATCGAAATGATTTGTAAAATATCTTCAGCAATTGTTAATGTCTAAATTGTCGATTGCGCAATTAAAAGTGTTAGTTAAATGCATAATTTTCATTTTTATAGTTAATTCCTTTAATTAACCACAAATAAGCATGCACAAACACGATCTAGTGCTTAAAGCCATTCACACAAAGAGAAGGTTCAAAAGTTATACCTCTCTTGATATAGTAAACAAGAGACTCGAACCAAGGCTAGGTTGTAGGTGACGTGCTCTTCAAGCTTCTCCTTCGATCCAAGCTCGACCTCTAGTCCACCACGAAATTAACCAAGACCTACAAGCTTTGCTAGAAGCTAAAAGGTCTAGACTAATCCTAAGCTTTCTCGCCTTCTTAATTAACTCTTTAATAAGTGGAAAAATTGGAGCTCAACACATGAGCAATGGTGGAGGAGAGGGGTGTGATTGGTGGCGGCCAAGGAGAGAAGAGAGGGAGGTGGGTGGCGGCCAAAGAAGGAAGAAGAGAGAGAGGGGCAAGGAGCCTCCACAAGAGTCATTTTATAATGCTCAAACCCTAGCAAATAGTTCTAACTATTTACAAGTGTATCACCCTACCTACCACCTACCTTCATGGTCGGCCTCAATATGGACCTTTTGGGCTTCACACACTTATTTAATTGATCCCTTTATCTATTAATAAGGCCCTCCATTTATTGCTCTACAATTGGACTATATATATCTATATATTATTGGCCCATTACTTTAATATAACTATTTATATTAAATTGTGTTGAGTTGAAAATAATTATTAATTAATAATTATTACGGGATTAGCTCATACATTAAATCATTTCGATATGATCAATTTGACTTAATTAATTATATCAGTATATAATCAATTAATCAACTTATCATATTTTCGCAAAACACATTAATGCGAATAAATGATTAATGCACTGTTTGGTTATATTTCGATCTGTGTGACCCTTTGAGGATTTATGCTAAGTTGGACATGGAATTAAATTGTTATTTAATTCCAATAATCATAAGCGGTATCTAGCAACACATTATGACTCCCAATTCGCAGAAATAGTGTACTGCTACAGTATTTAAATCCTGCATAAGAGAATAAAAGTATTTCTCTATTTTGATTCTTATGTCACAAGATATCATCGTATAATCCAACATAGGAATGTGTCATTCTTGCAGATTATACGTTTCTTGATCTAGAGATAATTGTATCAGTTGCTAGCAAACAATCTATCTCCATCAAGGGGCCCAAATAGATATCGTCACTCACTAAATGAATTAATGAGGGACATACGGTTTTCTTGATGATTTAGCTTTTTCCCGCACAATTCAAGAGAACATAAATAACGTTCGTATAGCGGCCCTTATTGGGAATCAGCGGTAGACAATATTTATTGAACCTATCCTCATGTGGAAAAGATAAACATCTCAAACTTAGAATCAAAATCATAACGAAATAAATAATGACACATAACACAATCCATATATTTATTTCGTTGGGTCATGTCCTGTACTATGTTCAATTAACATAAACATATGCAATTAAGTTGGTTACTCTTAACCTATGACTTATAGAACTTAATCATCACTTAACTTGCATACTAATCTTATTGATAATTAATGTTCCTTGTTAATTATCAAGATTATGGACGTTTTAAGATTTATTGTTGTCATTTACTACTAAATGAAAATAGAGATCTATAATTCAGATACTCAACCTGAATGATCTGTCAACAAATAAATCAAGAACAAATGATATAAAATCATCAATGATATAAAACTATAGAAATAGCCAGATATGATTGGCTTCTAGGACATATCTCTAACAAAAAGGACAATAATAATCCAAATAGCCATGGATGACTTTTTCAAGGACCATTGGATCCGTAATCAGTCATAATGAATGATTTAGATTTAGCCCAAATAAAAAAATTGTCCTTAACATAATTTTTTTAATATATATATTGTATGAATTTATTTAATTTCTTATAATATTAATGCTATAAATTATTGAACCCCATTGTTAAATTTTCTGGCTCTGCCACTGATTTAGGGGTCTTGGTAGCGAACCTTTAATTTATGATTAGATAATATACTTTTTAATTAATTTCTTTGTTGCATGTTGTATTTTATACCTTGCTATACTTACTCAATCTGATTGTGTTTGAATTGCTTAAGTGAGTTTGCTCGCATCCATCAAGTATAGGCCTTGCTTGAATGTTAGATGATTAAGTCCAAACCAAACCTTAGTTATTCGATAATAACTGTACCAACTTGAAGGTTTTCAACTGAAAGGCTAAACCAGGACTAATTAACGAAAGTTAAGTCCTTTCCAAGAATGAAAGTTCAAAGATTTCATACGTTATAAAGGTATAAACTTATAAAAACTAGTCCAAGAAATGATAGTTGAAATCTAGATTCTATTCGAGAAATTTGAGTAAGTTGACTAATAGCCAGACCTAAAATGAAAGTTTGATTTGTAGCCCTTCAACCTAAACACAAATCCCTACACAAAGCGACTTCTAAATTAACTAAAAGTTGAATCTCCCTAAATCCTAGCGGGTCGCCGAGTGAAACCAGCGAGGTTGTCTATGCCCGCCAAGTAGCCAGCGACCAGTTAGTAAGTTGAGCGACCTGAGTTCTGTCAGCGGGCCTCTATGAGAGTTAGTGGGCCGCCGGAATTGGAGTAAACTAAAGTATTAGCTTACCTTAAACTCCTAAGTATTAATTAGCTATTTAATCCTTCATTAATTGTGATCCGTTAATTTAGGATTTAAACCCACCTTCAATCCTTAATTTCCAAAAGAATTGAATCGTATAACTAATTTAATAAAGTAAAAGACCGACATTCCAACACCGTCCTTGTGAATTTGACCCTCAAACTATTCTACAAACAATTAGATCGATAGACACGAGGTCTATTCATTTGTGTTTGGATGTTACGTGGATAAGGAATAAGAATAAGGATTTAGAAATTCGTGTCTATTCATATTCTAAGATTTTGTTAGAATATGAATAAGCACCTAAATAAACCCAAATTCATTATTTTTGTGTTGTTTAAATTTTACGCAAATAAAAAATTTAGAGTTTATTCTTATTCACACTCTTATTTTTATGCATAGAAGTTTTGAGTAATGAAAGCATGGTCTCTGACCAAAATAATTCATTTTCAATAAAGCTTTTCTTGAAAGAGTTCAACTTTTCAGTTAGGCTTCAAAGGGTCCTAGGTCCTGATGGGAGGCTTATACTTTTGTTTGAGGCAAGTTATGAAATGAACTACATTTGAGTCATTCTATTAGATTTATTATCAGATAACCGTTTAGAGTGTTTGGGGGGCAATTAGGTAGGGACGTTTTTAATAGTGGCGAATGGTTATTCTTGAAATATTTCTCCCAAAATTTCTGAGCTAATGCTCTCTATTAAAAGCTCGTCTTATCGAATAATTATTGGGAAATTAGTGTATTGTTGACCAAGTCAACAAGAGAGCAACTATCGAACTTGTATACCTTTTTAAAATTTATATTTATTTAGATAAAATAACAGCAAAGAATCAAATAATTTGACCAGAAGTAGATACGAATCTTTTTGAAGAAATAAGCTAATTACGAAAAGCAGAGTCTAATTTTTTTTCTTTTCTTGTGGCTATCATATCTCTACATTTTCAATTCTTCCTAAAGTATATTAAAACATATAAAAGTACATTAGATTTGATTTGTGTTAATTTCTTAACACGCACATAAAAATTACGGCATTTTAATTTTTCCTTCGTGGAAATCATAATAACAAAAAAAAGCAAAAAAATTATTCTATAACTTGTCTCCACAAATTAATAGCAACATTCTCTTGATGACAATCAACGGAAGTCAAATTGCGGCGATTCTATGCGTAAGTGGCAAAAGTGATATAAATCTCAACTAGTGGTTTTATACTTTTATTTTGACAATTTAAGCATAACACCTTAGAAATAATAATAGAAAAAGTGCAGGTATTGATCCCGCCTTAAATATTAACAAACCGTCAGCAATTTTCTTTTTGAATAATATAAAATTTAGAAAGCTCGAAAATAGCGTAATATGGGGCTAGAGAGAGACTATTTTAAATATTATTTGGGGTTTGGACCGGCGAGTTGTTGTTTAGAATGGTGTGTGAAACAGAATTTATTTCTTTTCTGCACACAACGGAAATTGAATTTGTTACCTCTAAAATAATGACGGAGTCACTGACCATCTGAACTTGACTCCTGCGTTCAGTTTAGAATAGTCAGTTGTTCTACAATTCCAACTAATAATAGATTCGCAACTATTCCGATTAGCTAGCATAATGTTACCTGAGATGAAGTCTTAGAAGAACTCGATAATTTGGATGAATAATAATCGCCTGTTCTTTTTTTTTTAACAAAAAACAGAGAGAATAATTAATCGTCACATTAATTTGTATGGATGGCTATTGAAATCGTTTGTCCTTTAGGATAACTCTGCAATCCACAAGAATTAACAATAATACTATTATCATTAGTGCTGCTTTTATCAAGGAACAAATATGCGGTGGAAAAGGTCAAATTGTACATCGCATTCAAGAATATTACCGGATGATAGTGAATTATAGGAAATCATCACCATCATTTTTTTTTTAAGAGAGTAATTTTTTTTATCCTGGAAAATTCATGCTATAGGTTTTCCTGGGAGCACCTACTCGAGTTTATTTGGCTAGGTAATTTGTTACTTCAATTCAATTTATCCATACCTCATATCTTTTAGTATAGAATTATGTTCCTTGAGACTGGCTGTCAATTTACCAAATTAATACTTAATCCAGCTAGGCTGTAGTTTGAGTAGAAGCATAATGCTACCTGTACACTTTATTTGTTTCAGATTGAAATTTCAACTAGTGTTGTACTTAATTTTTGGTAAGGGTACATGTGCGCAACGTACTTAGCTAGCATTTTAGGATTGATTTTTAATTTTGTTCACAAATCCCAGCTCGAACATCAAAGTAAATGCAAAAAAATGTTTTGATTGATTTATTGATTTATTTATATATTTAATATACATAAATGATGTTTATTATATCAGTTGTTAACACGATTTTTAGTCAAATATATAACATGTATTAATGCACGATTGCAAATAGAGTTTCAATTTGCTTTTCTTTTTTTTTATTATTATTATGAAACGCAAAAATTTGACCTTGCTTTGCAAAAGTTAATTTTTGTATGATGCAGATTGAAAGGAAAAATAGTGGGACCAAACAGTAATCAGCTTTCGTGCTGAGTGCTGACATATTAAACAAATCCTTTTTTATACACTAATCACATCTGATACAATTGCAACAACAACATTGGACAGGAACGTGTCAATGAATCCTGATCACGTTAATTATGTGACGAGTTGTTGAACTAGCAAACATAATAAAATAGAATATCCCAAGCATATCTTCAAGGAAAATTCAAGTAAATTTTGAAAAGATTTGTATATAACAGATCACAAATTAAAGTTGTATAAATCTGTTCAGAGACCGGGACTTTAAAAAAAAAAAAAGAGGATATCTCATTAATGCTGACATTGATTAATCAAAATCAAGCAAGGAAACGGATAAGATCTCCACGCCTTTACCAACCTACTTCACACTGCTCTTCTCTGATCCAGTGGGCCCCACTGTCCTCTCACATTGTCTCTTCGCCATTATCCTATCCCTCATCCCTTAATTAGTTAATTTAATGAATTTGACAATGAAAAAGTTCAGCCCTTTTGCACGAAATGAGATCTGCTGCTGCGTGACACCGCGTGTCGCGCGGTATGCTGGCCGTCTGATTAAGATCCAATGGACAAGGGAGCTCCGTGCATGTAACCTAAATTGATAGGCCCGTAAAAAGTGAACCATCCGATCAAGATCAGACGGCTCGTAGTGCGCTATACTCTGTGTCGCGCAACAGCAGAGTCGGATTGCTTTTGCACAACACACATTCCACTGCTTAATCACTGCTAATGCAAAAAAGTAGACTTCAACGAATCTGATAATTTTCCAATTTTGAGGCAATCGTGTCGTGTATCTGAGTTTAGTTTGGTTTTCAAAATTCAAATGGGGAAATTGACCTGCCACACCAATGGTTGCACCATTAGAAAAAGTAGTAGGTACTGACTACTGAGTCATAAATTTTTGCAATTGGTAGCGACTAGCGACCAAGCCCTTGCAAGTGGTAAAATTAAAATTTTGATCCATAGGACCTTATAATATCACTAATTCACTATATAATAGACTAATATTCCTTTGAGAACTCGTTTCTCTTTCCATACTCTATTATAAAGCAACTACTACATTTTCCTTGGAGTAAATTACATAATTTTGATCAAGAAAAATATTTGCTGTTCCTCTTGCATTTATAATGGTGGCGGTGGCCCCATTTGACCATCACGTGGTTAAAAATTCTCATTTAATGGTAATACTCAGCAAATATTAAGCCAGACCTGAGGGTTTAAATTATAATTATAATTTGTACGAAAACATTTAAAATTGTTCGTTATATGAGATATATATGCATTGAAATATCAAAAAGAATTGCCACAAAATCTCAAAATTTTCTGAAACATCTCTAACTTCTGATGATTCATATATTTACAACAAAAGGATGCACCGCCAAACACGCACAATTCTATATATCGGTTAATCATGCCATATTGCAACACAAAATTAACTTTCAATTTTCCTAAATAACATGGTAAGTAACCAAAAAAACCTTCCTCTGTATTTCCTCCTGTTGCTTCCTTCAACCTTTCCCTTTATCTTTATCCAAAAGAGATGCACCACCAGAGAATCACACATGCCGTTGTAGATCAGAAAGAGAGAACGATCTAGGAGAAATCAAAGATCTATTCAACCCATTTCTTCCCTTAATCAACCCATTATGTGACAAATTAACCAATACCGGTTTAGCCTCTTTCTCTTCCTCGCTATCGTCGCTTCCTTCTTCATCGTCTTTCTCCTCCACTGTGTGCTCCGGAGATAGCAGCGGAGGCAGCGTAGCGACAAAGGAGCTGTACGAAGCTCTCCTGTTGCACGCCAACAGGACTCTCCGGCGCTTGTTAAATGGGTTCTCTGGTTTCGACAGATCAGTCGCACTGGAGTTCGCCACACTGGAGAGCGTTGTGAAAGATTTCGACTTTCCTGAGAAGAAATTAGATAATCCCCTCCTGAAATTAGAACAATAAATATAAGTACAAAGTTTTTTTTTTAAAAAAAAAACGAAGATATGTCTTATTGGGAGAATATCTTCTTTTTGACCATAAAGGAATTTGAAGTGTTTAAAACGGAAGCTCAATAATTCTTTTTTTTTTTTTTTGTGAGCACGCCTCGAAAAAAGCTCAATCAAGAAACAATTTCTGATAAGAAGAACAAATTAACGAAGGAAAAAGAAAAGAAGAAAATTATGGTTAGCGCATACTTGATAGGAAGCGATTCCTCGAGAGAATCGAAAGATCCCAAGCCTCCTTTGACACTCTGCTTACTGCTCACTTCTTCCTCCTCTCCATGCGAAGAGGTGAGAGAGGAACTACAGTTAGAATCGACTCCAATCGAAGAGGATCGATCCGATCCGACCTCTTCTTCGTGGTCGTCTATGTAAAACCCTGGTAGCGGGCGATTGCTCTTCTCCTCCTTCCTCTCGACCTCCTTCCTCTTCCCTTGGCGCGCGCCATTGGTGTACGGATCTAGCAACGGCCGATCGCAAGCCAAAGACATGGTCGGTGATGGGTATCGTATTCCTCGTTTAGGGACTTATCCGCGACGATGGATCCCTATTCTGGCGCTTTATTCCGATACAGCTAGCTTTTGCTATTTTGCTCGACTCGCTCGCGCCAGTTCAGCGAGTATAGGTAGAGAGGCGAGACTGCGAGAGAAAGAGAGAGAGAAAATGGAAAGGCGCCGTGAAGGGATATAAAGAGAGAGAGGGAAGGAGAGGCGGATAAAAAACTCGGTCTGACACGCTCGAGGAAACGTGGCTTCATAAGCTTGCTCTATTTTCTCCTTGGACTCGTTCCATCATTTATTGAGGTTTTTTTAATAGTATTTTTGTGGCAGTTCAAAGTTAATTTGGTGGGACGTGCGGTGACAATTACTAACTTAATAAAGTCGTCATATGTTATTTTGAATTCAGAAAATTAAATATTGTATGTGTTTTTTTGGTATGTTGCAAGAGTAATAAATGCATACAAGATACGGTCAATGAGAAAACGTACTGTAATTTAATTTAAAAAATATGTTTAAGTAAACTCAATAAAAGAAATCACTATACTTGAAGTGATTTATTAATTTCTTTATGTATTTATATAAAAATATGTTTAAATTATATATATTAAAGTTTAAATTTATCAATTGTGAATAAATGAAAAAAGAAATAAATTAATTACTACAACAATTTTGCACCATGGTTACGATCCAAGAAATTGAAATGAAGTATTTATACTATTAGTGCTCGGTGAAAATTGTAAATTTGTATGCACTTTGAAGAGTACCAAAGATAATATTTTTATTTTGAAATGCATGATATATCCATCGTATAAATCAAATTTCATACATTGACTTATAAATTATAATTAATATTTATAATATTATATAAATTTATATTTTACAATTAACCTCCTATATTAAAATAGAAAATCATTGGGAAATGATATATTTCAAAATAAATTACAATAATTTGTTAAACATTAAAAAAAAAGCTGAACTGCTTGTTGTTTCCTGGTTCAAGAATTAAATGATAGATGAAGCATTAGAAAAAAGTTTCGTTGGGTCCCGAGATGTCACCGAGGCGAAAACCGCCGACGTGGAATGGATTAGCACCACGCTATGGCCCACCGCAATATCGTTTAATACCACTTTCCCTTCCCCCTACTTCCATTTTTTTACAATCATTTTCATTTTTGTTCATATTAACAAATCTAACCTTATCATTTTCTCCCCTCTCTCTCTCTTCTCTCTCTCTCCCATCCAATCTTATCCTGTTCTCTCTTGCCTTTGGTCATAAGAAACCCCACAATGTCCCCCGTTGGTCCTTTGCCGAGCATTAATTAGGCGCACATTGTTCTAATCCTAACCGATGCATTAATTAGGAAAAAACATTAATCAACTACAATCTTATTAAATGCTTTTGTGATAACGGAACGGTTCTGTAAACCTTCTTAGTCATTATTATTTCAGAGATCGAGTGACAACCGGACTTATTATTGATAAGTCTAAACAAAAATAAAATTAAATAATATCATACTGAATTATATAAAATAGAATAAAGTAAAGAAACAGATTTAACGGACTTAAATTTGAGAATTGCTAACATGCTAACACATAACACGAATAGACTCGTGCAATGCATTCAAATTATAAATTTTGTAATTCAAATGATTGATATGAATTGCTCAATGTATTTTTTTTCATATTGAAATTTCATTGGGATCTAAATTTTATATTTTCAATTTTTTTACTATTTCTTTTTTATTTTTAAAAAAATTATTATTGGAGGGTTCAAAACTAAATAGATCTATGAATTTTTAACATAATTCTAAAAAAATGAAAGATCAAATCTAGTTTTATATAAGATTTCAATATGAAAATGAGATTAAACAGTTTGGATCGTCATTTAAAGCATGAGATTTGAGAACCAACGGGTAGCACGGACTCATCCGTACTATGCATAGTATTTTAATAGTTATCTTGAATTTTTTTTTTAATTATCAGAAAAAAACAGTGTTATTGTCTCTGACGATCAAAAGTTGGTTTGGACTCATCCTTCTTCAAACTTCGTTTGTTATGCATCATTATTGGTTCTAGCATAGGATGTACGGTGTTATTTGTATGCGTTCAAGCAATCATTTAGTTCCGGTAAGTGCAAACTATATTTGGTGCTAAATAAATATAAATATTACATAAAGACTAGCACTCATGCATGGTCATGGCATGCTTATCTAAAACTAAGATGTAGATATCATTCGGTGCTAAAGTTTATTTCGTTTAAGCAATCAAGTTGTACTGATTGAAAAGTATATTTACATATCTATGTACCACTTACGTTTTTACAAGTATGTTTTATTTATAAATACTTTGTTTTGGTGTATATCTACATTCCACTGGAATTAAATTCGTTTTTTATAAAAATTAATAGAGTCACTAACTATCTATGTTGGATTATACATTCATTTAGATAGCACTCTCAATTATGTTTCTATTTTTTAAATTATTTTTGAACTCGTAAATGTTTCGTTTTATACTATTTTTTGTAATTAGTAATGTTTGTAATTTAGATCTGGTGTACAACCAAACCAACCAACTCGGGCACACTGAAAAGGGGGGAAAAAAAAAACAAGAGAGAGAAGGAATATGCGTTGGTTACATGGCATTCCAGAAAAAAAAATAATAATAATCGTAGATTAGCAAAGGAAAGAGTGGTTGGGGAAAGATCCTTACCGACATGTGTTAGATAAGATGCAAATCTGATTGTTGATCCTTTCGACAAGATAAATTGACTAAGATAAAGAACCCATAAGAATCATCTGGCGCTAAATATTGTCAATTGTCCTTTTCAATTGTCATGTTGTCATAATCTCATGACTTCTCCAACAGCCAAACCGCCAATCAAAAGCCTCCTTAATTGAGACAACAACCATTAATTACTTTCAACCATACGGTGACCCAGGTAATCAGCACACTTATTTTTTTTTAAATTTACTGAAAAATATTTTTGTTTATCAGAATAATTTTGACTGCGTATTGTCAACACCAACCACGGGTAACATAAGCACAGTTTTTTTTTTATTATTAAGTGTAAATTCTAACCTGCGCTAATTATAAGGTAGTAAGGTACTAAAAAAATACTAGAAACCAAAAAGAATTAAATAATAATCATCCATTGATAATATCTGTATAAGGTAATTTTTTTAAAATTTTCAATTATATTAAACTAAAATGAAAAATTATGGACAGTACTTGTGACTAGTTCCGACAATTGCGACGCATAATTTGTAGACGAAGTATAGAGAGATGAAATTACTTTTATTACATATCTTGCTCATTAACTACTGAGTTATGGAATGCATGTTATTAAAATTTGAAAGCATACTCTGCAGCATTTCTCTGGTCATATAAAGAAAGTTAAAAAAAAACATTTTATTATTATTCTTTATAATGAATGTATGCATTTAAACCAAACATATTATTGTTTACAACGTATGCATTTATTTCAAAATAAATTATGGTCCTTGTGAGGTGTGACTAGCGCTGTCAAACGTTCACAAACGGCGCGAAAGACACTAATTTCGTTTCCATTCCGTTCCGGCTAATGAAATAGTCATGTGTTTCATTTTCGTTTCGTTTCATCAAACGAAATAGAAAAATATTTCATTTGCCGTTACGTCCTTCATTTTTCATTGATTTCAATCTATTTTTGTGTTTCGTTCCAATAACATTTACAAATTCTCGTTTCGTTTTCGTTCCGTTTTCAGAAACGAAACTTATTTTCACTTTCGTTTTTAGTTCTATTTGGATGGAACAGAACGAAAACATGCGAAACGGAGCGAAATTTGCAGCTCTAGTTGTGACGCCTATAATAGAAAATAGTCACCTTGTGCATTTTATTACGGCCAATAATACTAAAAATTGTCTTTTAGACTATGCCATAATAAAAGTAACATATGTTTTTCACCGCACCAAGTTAAGATTAAATCTAGTGTTCTAAATACATGTCGTGTCGTGTCCGGATCATTTGTCGTGTCGTGTCGTGCCGTGTTGTGCCGTGTCTAAATTCTAAAAGATGGACACGATCGACACGCCTAAAGACAAGTCACGTCTTGTGTCCTCGTATCATGTCGTGTCGTGTTGTGTCGTGTTTTCTTTAAACGTGTCGTGTTTGAACACGTTTGAATTTCATAAAATATAGTTACATACTTATGCTTATGAATGAACTGGACATTCGAACTATGAAATTATCCTTAAAAATAGACAATATAAAATTTTCCTTATTATTTCATAATATTTACTATCTTTGATCCTGATTATAAACTTGTTATGTCTCTTGAGTTGTGTCGTGTCATATCTCTGTTGTGTCGTGTCGTGTCTAAACAATTCACTTGCCGTGCCGTGTCGTGCCTATGCCATCAAAGTTGGACACGACGCGTCTAAAGACACGGCACGCTTAAGTTCTCGTGACGTGTCGTGTATGTGTTTTACCGTGCCGTACCACCTCCGTACCGTGTCGTATCGTGTCGTGTTCAGACACACCGTTTTTTTTTAGAACACTAATTAAAACTCTTATAAAAAAATTAAATTCGAATTTAATAATAAAAAAATGTAAAGACTTTTTTAATCGTAGTTGCTAATATTGCTTGTTTGATAGATCCAATATAAATATTCGAAATATTTCTTTCGTGTTCAAAACTTTTAGTATGCCCATCCAAGATAAAATCACTGTATAGCGAATAGGAACATTCCAAGAAGTTTCCAATCCTAAAAAGAAAATTCAAAGACAAGCTTATCTATCTGGTAAATCAGAGCTCTAATTTGTCTCTTGTGCGTGCTTTATCTGTTTATCACAGCGTTCACTTTCTCAATTTTCAGAAGAGTTCTTCTTCTAACGCATTCAATCGGGACGACAGTTTCTCACTTTAAAGTTTCGGAACTTTCGTTTTAGAGAAGTGTTCCAATGCCAACAATTAAATGCTTCAAATATCTCAAAATTTACTTTTTGGTTACTTTTTTAAATATAAAATTCAAACTTTGAATCTAAACTGTTGATCTTATTCAATATAAAAGGCGATGCATTTTTATATAAGTTTTATAAATTTAAAAGTTTATTTGATACTTAATCAAGAAATTGAATAATGAACGAATCTAGCTAAATATGATAGATTAATTCTAATATGTGCATATTCTATGCTCTTGATCAAGTATCAAATAAACTTCAAAATTTATAAAACTTTCCAAATCGCTGATAAAAGTATGTTGCATGGACTTCAAATATACATATATATTTGTGCGGGTGCGGGATTTGATTTTTAAAATTAAAAAACAACACGGCAATGTATTGTACGCTTGGTGGATATGTGCAGTGGAAATTTTTTTCATCTTTGAAATCGTAAGTTTGTAAAAATTTGTGCGGCGAGTTATTTCGTCATCTGATTGACCCATTTCAACAGTTGAGGGTACATGGAATCACATATTTTTTCCCCTTCCGTCACTTGTGCATCTCCTCTAATTTTATTGGATAACATCTCTATCAAAATTACGTTATTTACATTTTATATACGTAATTACCATTTATAATCAAATTCTTTTGAATAAACAAGATATAAATCTTAGTTTGGACAATATAAAAAGTTTAAATGAAGATTATTGTGATTAAATGACTTAAAATGAATACGGAAATTATTCAAAATGCTGAAATGAAACTCAGAATTGCATTATTTGCACTATATATACGTAATTACCATTTATAATCCAATCTTTTAGACTAAAAAGGATATGAATCTTAGTCCGGACAGTATAAAGAGTTAAAATGTAGATTATTGTGATGAAATAACTTAGAATAAATCCATAAAGAATTGAAATGCTCAAATGACACTCAAAATTGCATTATTTGCACTTTATATGCGTAATTACCATGTATAAACAATTCTTTTTTGAATAAACAAGATATGATACATATTCTAGACAATATAATGAGTTTAAATGCAGATTATTGTGATTAAAATAACTTAGAATGAATCCAGAAACGATTGAAATGCTCAAATGAAACTCAAAATTGGATTATTTGCAATTTATAAGCGTAATAACCATATATAATCTAATCTTATTGAATAAAAAAGATATGAATCAAATTCTAGATAGTATAATAAGTTTAAATGTAGATTATTGTGATGAAATGACTCAGAATGAATCCAAAAAAGATTGAAATGCTAGAATAAAACTCAGATTTGCATTATTTGCAATTTATATGCGTAATTAGCATGTATAATCCAATCTTTTTTAATAAACAAGATATGACTCATATTCTAGATAGTATCATAATTTTAAATGTTGATTATTGTGATCTAATGACTTAAAATGAATACAGAAACGATTGAAATGCTCAAATGATGCTCAAAATTGCATTATTTGCACTATATATGCATAATTACCATGTATAATCTAATATTTTTGAATAAATAACATATGAATTATATTTAAGGCAATATAAAGAGTGTAAATAAAGATTAATGTGATCAAATGACTTAGAATGAATTCATAAATGATTGAATGCTCAAATGATACTTACAAATGAATTATTTGCAATTTATACGTGTAATTAGCTTTTATAATCCAATCTTTTTGAATACATAACATATGAATAAAATTCTAGACATATAAAGAGTCTAAATGTAGTTTATTATGATCAAATGACTTAGAATGAATCCATAAACGATTAAAATGCTCAAATGATGCTCAGAATTGCATTATTCGCACTTTATATGCGTAATTACCATGTATAATCCAATCTTTTTGAATAAATAACATATGAATCATATTATGGACAATATAAAGAGTGTAAATGAAGATTATTGTGATCAAATGACTTAGAATGAAAACTGAAATGATTGAAATGCTCTGATGATGCTCAGAATTGCATTATTTGCACTTTATGTGTAATTACCCTGTATAATCCAATCTTTTTTAATAAATAACATATGAATCATATTATAGACAATATAAAGAGTTTAAATATAGATTATTTTGATCAAATAGCTTAGAATTAATCCAGGAACGATTGAAATGCTCAAATGATGCTCAGAATTGCATTATTTGCATTTTATATGCGTAATTACCATATATAATCCAATATTTTTTAATAAATAACATACGAATCATATTCTAGACCATATAAATAGTGTAATTACCATGTTTAACCAATCTTTTTGAATAAATTAAAAATGAATCATATTTTAGAAAATATAAAGAGTTTAAATGTGGATTATTATTATAAAATGACTTGGAATAATCCAATAATCCAATCTTTTTGAATTGCAATAACATATGAATCATATTCTAGACAATATAAAGAATATAAATGTAGATTGTTGTAATCTAATGACTTAGAATTGCATTATATCAGCATAGATAATCGGTTAATGGTTACCCGGTGTTTGATCCAGATAATCGGGTTTTCTACCCAGGTTACGCACATTTCCGTATGCCAGTAAGTGGTACAAATTCAAAACACTTCCCTGCAAATGGACTATGAAGCTTAAGAAGAAGAGGCAGCATGCGTGAATCATCAGTTTACTGCGTAGGACCTGATTGATACATCAGGCAAACCATAGAGTACTGATTGATTAATTTTTCGCATTTTTTAAGATAATTTGTTTATAAATTATTACTTTGATTTTGAGCCTGTCATAGTTCTCTTAACAATGTAATGCGATAGTTGATAGCTGGATGTTAACGTCTTCCAAAGATGGACCCCTTCAAATTTTCTCTTTTCCCATTTCTCTCTTTCTTTTTTTTTTTTTTACTTTTTTTCACAAATTACATTTTTTAAATAATATGGCACATATTTTACCTACTCTGACGTTTATCGAAATCCGTGTTCAGCATAGTAAAGCAAACAACTATGCTGATATTCTAGACAATCTTTTTGAATAAATAACATATGAATCATTTCTTAGAATTGCATTATATTCATTTTAACTGCGTAATTACCGTGTATAATCAAATATTTTTTAATAAATAATATATTAATCATATTCTAGAAAATGTAAAGAGTTTAAATGAAGATTACTGTAATTCAATGACTTCGAATGAATCCAGAAAATATTGAAATGCTCAAATGATGCTCATAATTGCATTATTTATATTTATATGCGTAATTACCATGTATAATCCAATATTTTTGAATAAATAACATATGAATCATATTCCAGATAATATAAAGAGTTTAAATTTAGATTATTGTGATCAACTTATTTAGAATGAATCCAGAAATGATTGAAATCCTCAAATGATGGTCAGAATTGCATTATTTGGACTTTATATGCGTAATTGCCACGTATAATCCAAAGTTTTTGAAAAAATAACATATGAATCATATTCTAGACAATATAAAGAGTGTAAATGAAGAGTATTGTGATCAAATAACTTAGAATGAATCCAGAAACGATTGAAATGCTCAAATGATGGTCATAATTTTGTTATTTGTACTTTATTATGTATTTACCTTGTAATAAATATCATATGAATCATATTTTAGGCAATATAAAGAGTGTAATTGAAGATTATTGTGATCAGATGACTTATAATGAATCCAGAAACGATTGAAATTCTCAAATGATATTCAGAAATGCATTATTTGCAATTTATATGCGTAATTATCTTGTATAATCCAATCCTTTTTAATACATAACATATGAATCATTTTATAGATAATATAAAGAGTTCAAATGTAGATTATTGCAATCAAATGACTTAGAATAAATCCAGATACGATTGAAATTCTCAAATGATGCTCAGAATTACATTATTTGCAATTTATATGCGTAATTACCTTGTATAATCAAATCTTTTAGAATAAATAACATATAAATCTTATTCTAGACCATATAAAGAGTGTAAATGAAAATTATTGTGATTAAACGACTTAGAATGAATCCAGAAATGATTGAAAAACTGAATGATGCTCAGAATTTCATTATTTGCAATTTATATGCATAATTAACATGTATAATCCAATCTTTTTGAATAAATAACTTATGAATGATATTATAGACAATATAAAGAATCGAAATGTAGATTATTGTGATCAAATGACTTAAAATGAATCCATAAACGAATGAAATGCTCAAATTATGCTTAGAATTTCATTATTTGCTCTTTATATGCGTAATTTCCATGATTAATCCAATATTTTTGAATAAATAAAATATGAATCATATTCTAGACCATATAAAGAGTGTAAATGAAGATTATTGTGATCAAATGAATTGGACTGAATCCATAAACGATTGAAATACTTAAATGATGCTCAGAATTGTATTATTTGTAAATTATATGTGTAATCCATGTATAATCAAATCTTTTTGAATAAATAACATATGAATCTTATTCTAGATCATATAAAAAGTGTAAATGAAGATTATTGTGATCAAATGACTTAGAATGAAACCAGAAACGATTGAAATTCTCAACAGATGCCATGTTTTGCATTATTTGCACTTTACATGCGTAATTACCATGTATAATCCAATATTTTGGAATAAATAACATATGAATACAATTCTTGACAATACAACGAGTTTAAATGTAGATTATTGTCATCAAATGACTTAGAATGAATCCAGAAACCTTTGAAATGCTCAAATGATGCTAAGAATTGCATTATTTGCAATTTGTGTGCGTAATTACCATGTATAATCCAAATTTTTTTTTAATAAATAACATATGAATACTATTCTAGACAATATGACAAGTTTAAATGTAGATTATTATCATCAAATGACTTAGAATGAATCCAGAAACCACTGAAATGCTCAAATGATGCTCAGAATTGCATTATTAGCACTTTATATGCGTAATTACTATGTATAATCAAATACGATTGAATAAATAACAAATGAATCATATTCTAGATAATATAAAGAGTTTAAATTTAGATTATAATGATCAAATGACATAGATTAAATCTAGAAACGATTGAAATCCTTAAATGATGGTCAGAATTACATTATTTGCACTTTATATGCGTAATTGCCACGTATAATCCAATATTTTTGTAAAATAACATATGAATCATATTCTAGACAATATAAAGAGTGTAAATGAATATTATTGTGATGAAATGAATTAGAATGAATCCAGAAATGATTGAAATGCTCAAATGATGGTCAGAATTTCATTATTTGAATAAATAACACATTGATAATACTCTAGACAATATAAAGAGTTTAGATAAAGATTATTGTGATTAAATGACTTAGAATGAATACGGAAATGATTCAAATGTTCAAATGAAACTCAGAATTGCATTATTTGCACTTTATATGCGTAATTAACATGTATAATCCAATCTTTTAGACTAAACAAGATATGAATATTAGTCCCGACAGTATAAAGAGTTTAAATGTAGATTATTGTGATGAAATGACTTAGAATGAATCCAGAAACGATTGAAATGCTCAAATGATACTCAAAATTGTATTATTTGCAATTTATATGCGTAATTACCATGTATAAGCAATTCTTTTTGAATAAACAAGATACAATACATATTCTAGACAATAGAATGAGTTTAAATGCAGTTCATTGTGATGAAATGACATACAATGAATCTAGAAACGATCGAAATGCTCAAATGAAACTCAAAATTGCATTATTTGCATTTTATAAGCGTGATTACCATATATAATTCAATATTATTGAATAAACAATATATGAATGAAATTATAGACAATATAAAGAGTGTAATAGTGATCAAATGACATAGAATTAATTCAGAAACGATTGAAAAACTCAAATGATACTCAAAATTGTATTATTTGTAATTTATATGCGTGATAACCATGTATAATCCAATCTATTTGAATAAATAACACATAAATCATATTCTAGACAATAAAAAGAGTTTAAATGTAGACTATTGTGATGAAATGACATTGAATGAATACAGAAACGATTGAAATTCTCAAATGATGCTCAGAATTGCATTATTTGTACATTATATGCGTAATTACAATGTATAATCCAATCTTTTTGAATGAAAAACATATGAAGCGTATCTTGGACATTATAAAGATTTTAAATTTAGATTATTATGATCAAATGAATGCAGAAACGATTAAATTGTTCAAATGTTGCTCAGAATTGCATTATTTGCAATTTATATGTGTAATTACCATGTATAATCCAATGTTTTTGGAAAAATAACATATGAATCATATTCTAGACTATATAAAGAGTTTAGATGTAAATTATTATGATCAAATAACTTAGAATGAATGCTGAAACTTTTGAAATGCTCCAATGTTGCTCAGAATTGCATTATTTGCAATTTATATGTGTAATTACAATGTATAATCCAATCTTTTTGAATAAATTACAATTATAGACAATATAAAGAGTTTAAATGTATATTATTGTGATCTGATGACTTTAGAATTAATCCAGGAACGATTGAAATAGTCAAATAATGCTCAGAATAGCATTATTTGCTTTTAATAAGCGTAATTACCTTGTATAATCCAAATTTTTTTTAATAAATAGCATATAAATAATATTCTGGACCACATAAATAGTGTAAATGTAGATTATTATGATCAAAAGACTTAGAATGAATCCAGTAACGATTGAAATTTAAATGATTCTCAAAATTACATTATTTGCACTTTATATGCGTAATTACCATGTATAATCCAATCTTTTTGAATAAATAAAATATTAATCATATTTTGGAAAATATAAAGAGTTTAAATGTGGATTATTGTGTTGAAATGACTTAGAATGAATCCAGAAACAATTGAAATATTAAATGATGCACAGGATTGCATTATTTTCACTTTATATGCATAATTACCTTGTATAACCCAATCTTTTCGAATAATAATATGTGAATCATATTTTGGACATTATAAAGAGTTTAAATGTGGATTAGTATAATCTAATGACTTGTAATAAATCCAGAAACTATTGAAATACTCAAATGATGCTCAGAATTGCATTATTTGTACTTTATATGCGTAATTACCATGTATAATCCAATATTTTTGAATAAATAACATATGAATCATATTATAGACAATATAAAGAGTTTAAATGAAGATTATTGTGATCAAAGGACTTAGAAAGAATCCAGAAAAATGACATAGAAAGAATCCAGAAACGATTGAACTGCTCAAATGATGCTTAGAATTGCATTATTTGATTTTTATATGCGTAATTACCATGTATAATCCAATCTTTTTGAAGACATAACATATGAATTATATTCTAGACAATATAAAGAGTTTAAATGTAGATTATTGTGATCAAATGACTTAAAATGAATCTAAAAATGATTGAAAAGCTCAAATGATGCACAGAATTTCATTCTTTGCGCTTTATATGTGTAATTACCTTGTATAATCCAATTTAATAAATAACATATGAATCACATTCTTGGTAATATAAAGAGTGTAAATGAAGGTTATTGTGATCTAATAATGTAAATGAATACAAAAATGATTGAACTGCTCAAATGATGCTCAGAATTGCATTACTTGATTTTTATATGCGTAATTACCATGTATAATTAAATCTTTTTGAAGAAATAACATATGAATTATATTCTAGACAATATAAAGAGTTTAAATGTAGATTATTGTGATAAAATGACTTTGAATGAATCTAAAAACGATTGAAAAGCTCAAATGATGCACATAATTTCATTCTTTGTGCTTTATATGCGTTACCTTGTATAATCCAATCTTTTTAAATAAATAACATATGAATCATATTCTTGGTAATATAAAGAGTGTAAATAAGGTTATTGTGATCTAATAATGTAAAATGAATACAGAAACAATTGTAATACTCAAATGATGCACAAAATTGCATTATTTGCATTTTATATGCAGAATTACCATGTATAATCCAATCTTTTTGAATAAATAATATATGAATCATATTTTAGTAATATAAAGAGTGTAAATAAAGATTGTTGTGATCAAATAATTTGGAATGAATGCAGAAATGATTGAAATGATCAAATGATACTCAGAATTGCATTATTTGCAATTTATATGCGTAATTACCATGTATAAACTAATATTTTTTTTATTAATAACATATTAATCATATTTTAGACAATATAAAAAGTTTAAATGTAGATTATTGTGATCTAATGACCTGCAATAAATCCAGAAACAATTGAAATGCTCAAATGATGCTCAGAATTGAATTATTTGTAATCTATATGCGTAATTACCATGTATAATACAATCTATTTGAATAAATAACACATGAATCATATTCTAGACAATATAAAGCATTTAAAAGTAGATTATTATGATCAAATGACTTAGAATAAATCCAGAAACGATAGAAATACTCAAATGATGCTCAGAATAGCATAATTTGCGCTTTATATGCGTAATTACCAGTTATAATAAAATCTTTTTGAATAAATAACATATGAATAATATATTGGACCATATAAAGATTTTAACTGTAGATTATTGGGACAAAAATACTTAGAATGAATATCCAGAAACGATTGTATTGCTTAAATGATTTTCAGAATTGTATAATTTGCACTTTATATGCGTAAATACGAAGTACAATCCAATCTATTTGAATAAATAACATATGAATACTATTCTAGACAAAAGAATGAGTTTAAATATAGATTATTGTCATCAAATAACTTAAAATTTATACAGAAACCATTGAAAAGCTCAAATGATTCTAACAATTGCATTATTTGCAATTTACGTGCTACCATGTATAATCCAATCTTTTTGAACAAATAATATATGAATACTATTCAAGAAAATATAACTAGTTTAAATGTAGATTAATGTTATCGAATGACATAGGATGAATCCAGAAACCATTGAAATGCTCAAATGATGATCAGAATTGCATTATTAGCATTTTATATACGTAATTACCATGTGTAATCCAATATTTTTCAATAAATAATATATAAATCATATTCTATATAATATAAAGAGTTTAAATTTAGATTATAGTGAATAAAAGATTTGGAATGAATCCAGAAACGATTGAACTAATTTATATGCATAATTACCATGTATAATCCAATCTTTTTGAATAAATAACATATGAAAAATTTTCTAGCCAATATAAAGAGTTTGAATGTAGATTATTGTCATCAAATGACTTAGAATGAATCCAGAAACGATTGAAATACTCAAATGATTGTTAGAATTTCATTATTTGCACATTTATATGCGTAAACCGTGTATAATCCAATATTTTTGAATAAATAACATATGAATCATATTCTAGAAAATATAAAGAGTTTGAATGTAGATTATTGTCTTCAAATGACTAAGAATGAATCCAGAAACGATTGAAATGCTAAAATGATGCTCAGAAATGCATTATTTGCTCTTTATATGCGTAATGACTATGTATAATCTAATCTTTTTGGATAAATAACATATGAAACATATTATAAACAAAATAAAAAGTATAAATGTAGATTATTGAGATGAAATAACTTGGAATGAATACATAAATGAATGAAATGCTCAAATGTTGCTAATAATTATATTATTTGAACTTTATATGCGTAATTACTATGTATAATCCAATCTTTTCGAATAAATAACATATGAATCATATTCTAGACCATATAAAGAGTGTAAATGAAGATTATTGTGATCAAATGACTTAGAATGAATCCTGAAATGATTGATATGCTCAAATGATGCACAGAATTGCATTATTTTTAATTTATATGCGTAATTACCATGTATAATACAATCTATTTGAATAAATAACACATAATCATATTCTAGACTATATAAAGAATTTAAAAGAAGATTATTGTGATCAAATGACTTAGAATGAATTCAGAAAAGATTAAAATGCTCAAACGATGCTCAGTTTCTCAGCAGATCTTCATCCTCCATCGACTCATCTCCACCCGTACCAGTTCCAGTGGTACCAGCATGTTCATCTGTTCCTTGGTTGGTTCCGGCACTTCTAGCTTCCAAATCTCCTTGTCTGAAATGTTGTTCGAGGCCTCTAATATTCCTTGTCCAAATATGTAATAAGTGTAAAGCAGCATATGTGACTGAGATGAAAGAGCTACTATCTAGGTCATTAAAAGTAATCTTGTTTCTTTCATTCCACAATGTCCACATCCATGCAGCACAGGGGGACTTAAAAAAATTCTCTTGGTTACGACTTAGTTTGGAACAAGAAAACCAAAACATTTCTAAAGAAGTTAATCTAACAGGTGACCATCTTGGCTCACTCTAGTGACAGTGTTCCAAAAACGAGAGGAAAAATCACAGTGTAAAAAAAAGATGGTCTATTGTTTCATTATTTTGACAAAAACTACATCTCATGTTTCCTAACCAACCTCTATGACAGAGGTTATCCCTAGTGAGAATTATATTTTTGATGGCTAGCCAATAAAATAATTTTACTTTTAGAGGGATATTTAGGTTCCAAACCGTATCATTGATATTTACTGTTACACCTTCATTATTGAGGAAAGTATACATAGACTTAACAGTAAAGATACCTGATTTATCCCAATTCCAAATGACACTATCTAAATCTGAATTAATATCTAAACTAGCTGGTATACTAATGGCCTTATGTTTCTCCTCTCTAAGAATTAGAGGAGCTCCTCTTCTTAATCTAAAATTTGGATTTTCTTTGTTCCCAATTTGAGCTATAGAGAAATGGTCTTTTTTAGTCTTCTCAAAAAGAGTTGGCAACAAATCTTTCATTAAGGTATTATCCAACCATCTGTCATGCCTTAAAAGAAGTACTTTTTCCATTGCCAATTATTTTGGTACAACCTATCTTAACTATATTCATGATTTTCTGGATATTAGACCAGAAAGGAGAGAAGTTTGATGAATTATGGAATTTGTACTTACATTTTATTATGTCTAACCAAATACCTGAACTTTCCTTATATAAGTATTTCCAAGCCCATTTTTCTAAAAGAGCAGAATTCATTTGGTTCACATCAAGTATCCCCCATGAATTTTACTTCTACAAATATTATCCCAACTAACTAAGTTATAACACTTGTCCTTATCTATACCTCTTTCTCCTCCCCATAAAAAAGGTTCTTCTAACTTTATAATATTCTTAACAACCCAAAGAGGTGCTTTAAAGAAAGTTAGGTGAAATAACGGTATAGCAGATAGAACTGAATTGATGAGTACTAATCTACCTCCCATTGAAAGCATCTTGCCTTTCCAGACATGAAGTTTAGCTCTTATTTTATCTATCATATTATTCCAATCTCCTGTAGTGGGAGCTTTCCAATGTAATAAGGGTAGACCCAAGTATTTCATTGGTAAATAGAAAATTTTACAATTCAAAAGGTTTGCTAAGCTCAGAGCTTCATTTTCTGAAATGTTAAGAGGAACAATCTCTGATTTTGCAAAATTTATTTTGAGGCCAGAAGCCCCTTCATTTTGCTAAACTCAGAACTTTCTCATTAAATTAATCAAATGATGCACATAATTGCATTATTTGCACATTGCATGCGTAATTACCATGTATAATCCAATATTTTTGAGCAAAAAACATATGATTCATATTCTAGACAATTTAAGGCGTTTTAATGTAGATTATTGTGATCAAATTACTTAGAATAAATCGAGAAATGATTGAAATGCTCAAATGATGCTCAAAATTGCATTATTTGCACTTTATATGCGTGATTACCATGTATAATCCAATGCTTTTGAAAAAAATAACATTTGAATCATATTCTAGACCATATAAATAGTTTAAATTAGATTATTATGATCAAATAACTTAGAATAAATCCTGAAATGATTGAAATGCTCCAATGATGCTCAGAATTGCATTATTTGCATTTTAATTGCGTAATTACGCGTATAATCTAATTATTTTGAACAAATAAAATGTTAATCATATTCTAGACAATATAAAGAGTTTAAATATAGATTATTGTGATACAATGACCTAGAATGAATCCAGAAATGATTGAAATGCTCAAATGATGCTCAGAATTGTATTATTTACATTTTTATATGCGTAATTACCATGTATAATCTGATATTTTTGAATAAATAACATACGAATCATATTATAGACAATATAAATAGTGTAAATAAAGATTGTTGTGATCAAATGATTTAGATTGAATCTAGTAACGATTGAAATGGTCAAACGATGCTCAGAATTGCATTATTTGCGCTTTATATGCGTAATTACCATGCGTAATCCAATCTTTTTGAATAAAAAATATGAATCATATTCTATAAAATATAAAGAGTTTAAATGTGGATTATCGTGATAAAAATGACTTAAAATGAATCCGAAACAATTGAAATGCTCAAATGATGCTCTGAATTGCATTATTTGCACTTTATATGCTTAATTATTTTGTATAATCCAATATTTTTTAATAAATAACATATGAATCATATGATAGACAATATAAAGAGTTTAAATGTTGATTATTGTAATATAATGACTTACAATGAATCCCAAAACGATTGAAATAAACAAATGATGCTGAGAAATGTATTATTAGCACTTTATATGCGTAATTACCATGCTATCCTATCATTTTGAATAAATAATATATGAATCATATTCTAGGTAATATAAAGAGTGTAAATAAATATTATTGTGAAAAAATGACTTAGAAAGAATCCAGAAACGATTGAAATGCTGAAATTTTGCTCATTATTGCATTAATTGCAATTTATATGTGTAATTATCATGTATAATCCAATCTTTTGAATACATAACATATTAATCATATTCTAGACAATATAAAGAGTTTAAATGTAGATTATTGTGATCAAATGACTTAAAATTAATCCAAAAAAAATTAAAATGCTAAATGATGATCAAAATTGCATTATTTGCACTTTATATGTGTAATTACCATGTATAATCCAATCTATTTGAATAAATAACATATGAATCATATACTAGACAATATAAAGGGTTTGAATGTAGATTATTATTATCACATGACTTAGAATGAATCTATACATGATTGAAATGCTCAAATGATTGTAAGAATTTCATTATTTGCACTATATATGTGTAATTATCATGTTTTAATCCAATATTTTTGAATAAATTACATATGAATGATATTCTAGACAATATAAAGAGTTTACATGTAGATTGTCATGATCAAAAGACTTAGAATCAATCCAAAAATGATTGAAATGCTCAAACGATTCTCAGAATTGCATTATTTACACTTTATATGCGTAATTACCATGTATAATCCAATCTTTTTGAATAAATAACATATGAATCTTATTATGGACAATATAAAGAGTTTAAATGTAGATTATTTTGATCAAATGACGTAGAATGAATACAGAAACAATTGAAATGCTCAAATGATGCTCAAAATTGCATTATTTGCATTTTATATGCGTAATTACCATGTATAATCCAATCTTTTTAAATAAATAACATATGAATCATATTTTAGGCAATATAAAGCTTGTAAGTGAAGATTATCATCATCAAACGACTTAGAATGAATGCAGAAATGATTGAAATGCTCAAATGATAATCAGAATTGCATTATTTACAATTTATATGCATAATTACCATGTATAATCCAATCTTTTTGAATACATAACATATGAATCATATTCTAGAGAATATAAGGAGTTTAAATTTAGATTATTGTGATCAAATGACTGAAAATGAATCCATAAACAATTGATATACTCAAATAATGCACGGAATTGCATTATTTTCACTTTATATGCGCAATTACCATGTACAATCTAATATTTTTGAATAAATAACATATGAATCATATTCTAGGCAATATAAAGATTGTAAATGAATATTACTGTTATCAAATAATTTAGAATGGATCCAGAAACGATAGAAATGCTCAAATGATGCTCAGAATTGCATTATTTGCAATTTATATGCGTAATTACCATGTATAATCATATCTTTTTGAATAAAAATATATGAATCCTATTATAGAAATTATGAAGAGTTTGAATGTAGATTATTGTTATCAAATGACTTAGAATGAATCCAGAAACGATTGAAATGCTCAAATGATGCTCAGAATCGCATTATTTGCATTTTATATGCGTAATGACCATGTATAATCTAATATTTTTGAATAAATAATCTATAATGATATTATAGACAATATAAAGAGTTTAAATGTAGATTATTATGATCAAATGACTTCAAATGAATCCACAAAGGCATAAACGAATGAAATGCTCAAATGATGCTTAGAATTTTATTATTTGCACTTTATATCCGTAATTACCATGTATAATCCAATATTTTTTTAATAAATAAAAAATATGAATCATATTCTAGACCATAAAAAGAGTGTAAATGAAGATTATTGTGATCAAATGAATTGGAATGAATCCATAAATGATTGAAATGCTCAAATGATACTCAAAATTGCAGTATTTGTAATTTATATGTGTTATTACCATGTATAATCAAATCATTTTGAATAAATAACATATGAATCTTATTCTGGACTATATAAAAAGTGTAATTGAAGATTATTGTGATCAAATGACTTAGAATGAATCCAGAAACGATTGAAATGCTCAACGAATGCCCAGAATTGCATTTTGCGCTTTACATGCGTAATTACCATGTAGAATCCAATCTTTTTGAATAAATAACATATGAATACTATTCTTGATAATATAACGAGTTTAAATGTAGATTATAGTCTTTAAATGACTTAGAATGAATGAAGAAACCATTGAAATGCTCAAATGATGCTAAGATTTACCATGTATAATCCAATTTTTTTTAATAAATAACATATGAATACTATTCTAGACAATATGACGAGTTTAAATGTAGTTTGTTATCATCAAGACATCAAATGACTTAGATTGAATCCAGAAACTATTGAAATGCTCAAATGATTCTCAGAATTGCATTATTAGCACATTATATGCGTAATTACCATGTATAATCCAATTTTTTTTAATAAATAACATATGAATCATATTCTAGATAATATAAAGAGTTTAAATTTAGATTATTGTTATCAAATGACTAAGAATGAATCCAGAAACGATTGGA